>WEIS01073890.1:0-14126 GCA_013389965.1 Todus mexicanus | reverse complement strand
CACACAGACAGCACGAGAGTTTGCACGAGCTCTACCCTGAACTTGGGAAGAAGAAGAATGCACCAGAAGCTGGATCGGAAACACTGGGAAACAGTTCGGAGAAGCATCGCAAACAGGTTTGCTGAGTCCCGGCAGGCGTGCTTGTAAGACATACTAAAATCACTGTTCCTTGCTGAAAAATAGATATATCGTTGTTTGTTGGTTTTGTTAAAGAATGAGTCTTTGTAACCCTGATGCGGTGTCTTCGTAACAGTCAGGACGTCACTGGAAACAGTCGTTTCTGTTCTGGCGCACACCGTGGCTTCCAGCACAGCCCGTCGGTCACCGCCATCCCCATGGACTCCCGGTGGGACTGTCAGGGCTCCAGTGCTGGCGTTTCCCTCATTCTCACAAGAGTAGCTGCACCATTCGCCTTGGCTGTGTCTGGATTGGGTGGGAGAACATCAGGCCCAGCACTGGCAGGAACGGTTTGTGGCGTCACCAGAGCACGTGTCACTCTTTGCCAGTGTTCTTCTTGGTTACCACACTCTGCATTTCTCCGCAGGATGCATGGCCGTGCCTTTTTTACAGTGGAACACCTCTGAGAACTCCTCGAAGTTCTGCAAAGACCCCATCACCCTAAAGAAAGAGAAGAGATTATTGACACGGATACAGCACGGGGAGAGTGTCGCTCTGGAGCGCAGAAAGGCAGGTCCAGAAAGTGACTGAGTGTCTCATTGCTCAGCTACAGGCTCCAAACGCGGGATAGTTTGTGAGGCGCAGCTCATCTGACTAATGAGATGCTGGAATGAGCAGGGTGGGTCTGGGTTCTGCTCCATTCTCTAGAGATCGGCAAATTCACCAGGCCAGGCGCAGGAACGTGCTCTTCAGCTGCAGCAAATCCTGAAAGCTGGCCTGGATTTACCTTGTCCGTGAGAACGCAGCTGCTGGCCACGAGCTGCTCTCCTTCCATGCTGTACTGGTGCAATGGGTTGGACCAAGTCAGGTACCCACTAGTAGTACATGGGTTAGTAGAACCCACCTGTATTTCAGAGGGCTGTGAACATCTGTCTTTATCGACTGGCTGGCGTATTCTGGTCTGTAGGAACCACACCAAACCTAGACAGGGAGGATCAGTAAGTAGCGTGTTAGTATTAAAGGGAATTCCTTCTGGTGACCTTCTCACTCGTTTTCAAAGTTTTTGCTAAGGGCCATCCCACTTTGTTACCATATAGTCGGAGTACGTTTTACAGAGGAGGCAGGAAAGATACAACTATTTACTAATTAGTTTTTGTTTTACCAAGTCCTCAGCTGAAGACCTGACGCTTGGCAGATGCCCTGTTTCACTGTCTCCTCACTCAGCAGGTTTCAGTAGTGCCCTCAGAGAAGTTATTGAGAACTCTTTAATCACTAAAACCTCTTTTTCACGTTGTGAGGACCTTTTGATGAGCACAGTCAGTGGTGAATCACTGTCCACGTGGAATTTGAGACTGATTTTCTCTCTAACCTTTAAGATAACCCGATTTATACTTTCTTGCAGCAGACAGTGGCTGAATCCAAGGGTTCTTACCTGGGCAAAGTTGAGGAAGAAAAGCTGTTTGTGGGACAGATTCAGTCCAGGCAACTTTGGCTCCTTCCCTTCCCGTTCCAGCCATTTTAAATAGGCCTAGAAATGGTGACAGACTCTGTTCAGAGAAGCAGCAGGATGGTCTGTCAGGCATGGCGGGTGTTGTGGATGTTATTTTGGAGTGGGAGATTTCAGTCACAATGTATACGGGCCCGATATGTTCCCCCCTTCTGTATTTTTGTAGGTTGGATCTTTCTAGTACAGGTAGTACAGATAATTTCACGAAAAAGCTGGCATTATAAGCGCCGCGAGTTCTCGAGCAGAAAGGTGAAACGCGAAGAGAATTTGTATTCAGTTCCTTAAGTACAATAATCTCAGAACAGAAAACTCATAAAACAGGAGAAAAAAGACCCGAAGTCTGATATGAAATAAGTGGAGGTTTAGAGTAGCAGTCGTTGTTGGCCAGCTGATGCTCTCTGCACTGCCCCCATAGGGTGTCTGTTTGCTGTTGTGTCTCAGCATATTTAGGTATAACTGATGGTCTGTATTAAATCAATAACTTAATCAGCTAATAATCAATGAATGCTACGGAGACTGAGTGCCCACGGCTGCAGAGCGAAGGGAAACCAGCAGCTTTCACTGACTTTTTGTGTAGGAATTTGTATCTGGAAATAAAGTGTTAAGTCTCCTCCAGCAGTTCTGTGGTGATGATTTTCCTCTCTTCAGGTAACTGCTGATAAAATAGCAGATAATAACCTTGCTCAATGTTAAATCCATTACCTGTTATTGTTACACATTAATTGGCCAATTTTCTGGTTTTTTTAGGAATATTGACATAATGGAGACAAGTTAATGTGTCCTCATGCTGCTTAATTTCCAACGCTCTATTACCTTATCCTCTTTGTTGCCGAGATAGTCCCAGAGCACACAAAACATAAAAGGTAAAGAGCTGAGGGTAAAAATACCTCCAGCAGCAGAGAACATCAGAGGATCCTGTTTGCGGGCGGTTTGTGTCATACCACACGACTCTTCCACATTTGTAACAGCTTTTAGAAGCGAGTAGATACTCACTTTAACTAAGTAATTAATTTTAATGGTATCCCTCAGGGTCAGAATCGTCAGGTTAGGTTTCTGAAAATTCAGGATGCTCTTCTGTAAACACCCCGAGCTGTTACCAGGTTCAAAACACCGGGGCATAGAAGTTTCACTGTGACACCTCTGAGGGTTGTTGGTAGAAAAGAACATTCTGTGCTCACACCCGAGCTCCACGTGGAAGGGGCCTTTGTGCTGGTAACTATCCCCTTCCTGCTCATAACCACAGTTTGGAAACCTGGAGGATTAAAGATACTGGACTGCCCTGAGCCTGGAGCCACCTTCCCCTGGTAGCGCAGGAGAGAGAAGGTGATGGCAATAGTGTTTAGAACCAAGAAATCGTTTTCACCCAGAGCAGGGAGGTAGTGCTCTGAAAAAACAGCCTCATTTCTCTTGTTTTGGAGTAACTGCTTAGTTGAAGTGACCTTGTACCCTGGAAAGAAGCAGACACTGCTGAGATTATCAATCCTCCCGTTTTTATTCTGCTTTCCAGCTGCACGCAAAATAACGAGCAGCAAGGTAGAAGGGACTTCTATGTGCTATTTTCCTAAAGCTTATAGAACGCATAAAGCAAGCAACAAAAGGAGCTGGGCTTTTCGAGACAGGTGTTTTGACAGATACAAGGTGTATCCCTCTTGGGGAAGAGATGGTATTTCCATCTACTCTTTCCATATCCTGCCTGACGAGTCACTTTAGAGATCAAAGATAAAAACTGTGAGAGAAATAAACTTGGAAAATACAGTGGCTCTGCTTCATAACATCACCCAAGTGTGTTGCCAAGAAATTAGCCCCCTGTTGCCATGGGACAAGCTGCTGGAAGTTGTAGCTGCCATTCTCAGAAGTAAGGCCTTTAGAAAGTGGAGGGTGTTTTACCTTTCCTTCGAGGCTTTGAATATGGTAATAACATATTAATTGTCGATTTTTTTAATGACAGAATAGGTGACCTGAATCCCAGGGGTGAAGTTAACGCACAGTGTGTTGGAAAGTTACCTTATAAGCCTGTCGGACTCCTCCGTTATCCGCGATATTTTCTCCTAAAGTGCTTATTCCACTGACCTGCAAAAGAAGAATCATTCATTTACCCGACAGTCGGTACCACGAGCTGAAGCACAGTCGTACATCACAGACAGTCGTGTCTGGGACAGAAGGAAGCAGTGACTTTGTGCTAGGGCAGGGAGAGGAGAGGATGGAAATAAAACATTCAAAGGGTAAAAGCTGTAGGTTAGAGCAGAGAGAATGTACAGGACTAGAACCTGAAGAGGATATGGGCTGCTGGGCAGAGCAGACGCTGGAGGGACTGCAAAATACAGCAGCAAACACCAGATGGCAAGAAACACCTCACGGGGTCTGTCAGCAGAAGCACATGTGGGCCCAGCTCACCATTAACCCCACTGCACACAGGTATCGCTGCTTTTCTAGGCCACACCGGTATCCCCAGTTTTCAAGAACCAACCCTTGTATCTCATTCCAGAGCAATGAGCCTGGAGTGTGTGGGGCGGTTGAGGCTGTACAGATCCTCTGTTTAGATTCATTATTCTTCTGTATTAACCACCAGTGGTTGTTTTCACTCACGTTTTGTCCTCCAGCCAGCTCCCACGTGTAGTTCCCGTACTGATAAATCATGCAGCGAGACTGCTCCTTGAAGTGCATGGCGGAGAAATTGCTCCACCAGTCAAACATATTCCCGTCTTTGTCAAAATTCCTCCCTGTAGGAAAACCCAAGCAAAAAGGGAAGTTCTGAGTGAGAGCACCATTCTGTCCCAATGCTGCTGCAGAAGTAACAGCTTTTCCTAAGGATTCTCATTGACTCCATTTAAACATCTGCTTCCTTCTTGTGTGACCTGCTTAGATCGCGAAGGAATCGTATTTTCTCAGCTATCTTCTCACCATTGTCATCGAACCCGTGAGTGATTTCGTGCCCAATGACCATCCCGATCCCTCCGAAGTTCAGCGCCTGTGGTTGGTGTTTGCTGAAGAAGGGTGGCTGCAGAATCCCAGCGGGAAAAACTGCGGAGAGGGGAAGAGAGAGAGGGAGACGCCGTGAGGCACCTGGATCTTGGCCTTCTTTGCGGGCAGATTGTTTGCTTGCTTTGAGGATCAGGAAGGGACATGAACTATAAAAGGATTAGAAGCAACATCGTGTCTCCTCATGTGAAATTGCTCCTCTCTTGATAAATGGAAAATGACAAGTTAATAAAGGTTTAATTCAGCACATCTGCAACTGCAGTCTCTTGTTGGGGAACCAGGAGTCATTTGCATTCCAGCTTCAGCCTCCTTTGTCCAGTGCCTGCTGCAGCCAGGCAAGAACAAAATGTTTATGAACTGCCCTCTGGAGATAGGCACAGTTTGTGTTTTAGAGGCGTTTTATAGGGGAGCTAATGGAGGTTTTATTGCTTTATTTCTGTTAGAGAGAGTTGAGCAATCATGTGCCGATTACTAACACCACTTGGTGAGTGAAACGAGTAAAGAGTAATTCCTGCAGACACCAAGTACACTTGGACACTGGGCTGAGGGGGCAGTAGGAGTCTACTGGCAAAAACCTTAAATAGAATCAGTGGGATTTAATCTTTATCCCATCCGTGTAAGATGAAAAACATCTACACTTCTAGAGGAATTAAGACTGCAAGCGATTGATTCTAGTAAGATACTTTCTAAGTGAGATACTGACATTATATAGCAAATAATTCATTTAGAGACAAAAACCTGCTTGATGATACAGAAGGTTTTATCCATACAGTTCTGGGGAGAAATACATAAACCAGGCTGCAATGAGGCAGAAGCAGGAAAGAAAGTAGTGTGGGAAATGTTTTTCCTCAAACTAGAGACAGGAAGAAATGGGATTTAGCTGTCTACACTACGGTGGGTAGCTGTGCTTGGCTCTTCATCTCCTAAAGCAGTTACATTCCTATTCATTATCAGGGCAAAGCTGTGGAGGAACCAGTCTTCTTTAAGACGTGCCTGGGAAGCTGCCCCACAGCTGATCCCAATCAGCATCAAAGCCCTGTGGATAAACAAGGAGCCTGGGCGTGGCTGCAAGGAGAGCTCCAAGGGGATGTGCACCAGCAAGCTGAGGACTACCTGGCTACGGCTGAAGGACTGGTCACAACTTTTTCTGTACCCACCACGTGGAGGTAAGTGGAGGCCATGCAAATGCAGAACAGCTCTTTTTGTTGAGGCTGGAGAGCTAAATATGTGCACTTTGGATGTTTCTGCTTTTAGCAAAGTCTTGCCTTGTGATGGTTGGTTGGGTTGTTTTTGGTTTCTGACCTGTGCCCTGTGATCAGGGTACAGCTGCTGTCTGGCCTCAAAAAGACACAGAGTTTTGTTCTTATGGTATTGGGCAGTACTCGGGTGGTAGATCTTCTCAGTACTCTGAGAATTTAAGTTCTATTAGTAGAGATGATTTGGTTCTTCTCCTGTTTGGGGTGCTCAGAGTTAGCACAGACCCTACAGCATCTGCAGACTTAACCTGGACTTCTGGCCCCCCGCACCAGCTCAGGGAGTGTGGGGAGCCAGGCAAGCTCGTGACGTCTTGAGTCTGAAGATCCTCTCTGCTGAGAACAAGAGAGGTCAGGCTAGCAACTCGGCAGAACCTTGGTGGTCTGACATTCTGTGAGCTGAGGCAGGTTTCTTTAGTCTGGGATGTCTCTTATCAGTATAACTTCTGTAGTGTCTGTACAGATAGCGCCCTGGAGAGCTGCCCGGGAGTTTATCAGAGTGTGGCAACCTGAGCACAAACAGCCCAGCACAGACTGCGAGCGTTCTCTGCTCTCTGAACCCAGCACCCGCGTAGTCGCAGTTATTGTCTCAGGCTTCCAAAGATGTGGCTGTTCCAATAATGGTATAGAAACTATCCCTGCCGAGGGGGGCGAGCTGAGCACACACAAACAAAGTGGCTGCTTGAAAAGAGCAGCCTGTCTACCTCGCCCAGAATTTCTGTCGGGGCACAGGCAGCTTTGCCTCTGGACAGCAGAACTGCGTCCTTGAGGGGCAAAAACCGATCGGTTAGTTCCGTGCTGCTGTTGAAAACTGTTGTAAACCTACCGATCTGGTTCCGATTGGGGGAATAGAAGGCGTTGACCACCGCAGCTCCAATTATCCATCTGAAAATAAATGTTGCACAGTTAGTCGTGGTTTATTTATTAGTTTTTTTACATATTTTTTGTTAAAAATTGCAGGCTGCATATAAGGAAAAGACTGAGGTAGGGAGGATTTCTCCTTGTTGAGTTGTCAGATCTGTCACTGCTTTTGTGTTAAGTAGCTTCAATGTAATATCTGAATGTGAAGCAACTTGATGAAGGATTAGAGAGATTCCAAGAGAACTAGATTAATTCCTACCAGAACAGACAACGAAGTGTTTAACTCCAGGAAGTAACTTAAAAGATCTCAGAAGCATTCTCAGCTATCTATAGCACATGAATTGAATGTGATAGGTATTATTTCAGAGTTTAGGTTGTCTGTAACACGCAGTTTAGGAACTTACATGTCTTGGTCAACTCTCTCGCGAAGTTTTTTCAAGCTCTTCTGGGCTCCAGCTCTCAGGTTTTCCAGGATGTTTTCAAAGTAGCTGTGCTCGCTGAAGTTTAACTGCAGAAGCAGATACCCAAGTATATTAGTCAGCTGTGTGGGAAGAGGAATTCCTCACGCCACCGAGTGTATCTTCTAATAAATGCTTTGATTGCAAGGTATCGCTTAATAGTTAGCTCTTGGCAGGTATTGATTTATTAAACTGTTCAACCCAATCAATTTTGCCTGCTGCCCAGTCACTCGCAATGGGAGCTGCACACTGCAAGTATTACAAGTGGCAAGAAAACCAGTGTAGGCTTTGGTGTGTGCACAGCACACTTACGTTGGCATATTCCTGGTCCAGTTTCTCGTTCTGGTCTTCCAAAATATAATCTGGATAGCCAATTTGTTCTTTAATTGCCATTGCCTAGAAGAAAAGAGTTTAATGGTTCCTCTTAGCTGTGTGTTTTGTTGGTGGGGGCTTAAAAAGAAAAGGACAAGGCAATAGGTTAATGGGTAACGGGATCGTGAGTATCGACGCCTTTTCCCCTCACTTGTAGAGGAACTGGGAATAGTGATGCTACAAAACGGACAAGATTTCACATTCTTGTTCGAATATGGAAGTTCTTTGTTATCTCTGACCTTCTCACGAGCTTGCTCTTTAGACGCCTCATCCATCCACTGTAACTCATCTAAAGTCTCGATGAACACTTCACGAATCTTATCTATTAAATCTCGGACCTAAAAGAGAGGCAGTAAGGAATGAATCATTTACACGCTGTTTTTCCCCAGGCACAGCTAAGGGGGTGAGCAGCTGAAAGGTGACATCCCCATATTCTCTTCTCTAAACCCCAGCACTCGGCATTTAAAAGAACATCGTAAATGAGTTCTTGTGCCTGCTGACCCTTGGCTGACTGATGTCTTTAACAGTTAAAATGGGCTGGGAGGTCAGAGGGTGGGGAATGGGCGCTGCAGGCATAGTAGTATGAAGGGTAAACTACATACCATCCTCTTGCTCTCACCAGCAAATGTCTCCCTGACGTACATCGCCCCCACCGCGTTCTCCATGTTGTTGTTGACGTAGCTCACGCACTCCCTCCAGCGAGCTTCTTCCAGGGTGGTCCCGTAAAGCGCCTGCAACACAAACCCCACGGGATTCGTTCTGCCTACGCGTCTCTCTTCTAAATCATTGCCTAGGGAGGAGATTAACCCAAGACAAAGGTTTCCACTGTTGCGATTGCTGTTCTTGGATTTGTCTGGGGATTACATGACATAGTAACGTCCTTGTGTTGACAAGGACTTGGTCTGGTGACCGCGGGGCTCTCCGTCGGTGCTGTGCCCTACGGTGTCTTTAGGAAGAGGGGAGATACCTTCCTGTAGCTGGCCCGAGCATCCTTGAAACGCCGGCTCAGGCTGCTGACACGATCAATCACCAGTCGCCAGATGAGGTAATTCTGGATGGTGCTGTGGGAAAGCAAAGCCGAACTTAACTGTGGAGCTGTGTCTGTTCAGGGATTAATTTCTTATCTTCTTTCCTTTCTAGAGTGTAACGAGAGCTAAACTAGTGATTTTTGTATTATTATTTTCTTTTTTTCTTCCCATTTAACCTTTTCTGAGCTGGTGGGACACCCAGTACACAGCACTTTGGGACCCTAGGGCCTTAGAAGGCATTACCCAAGTCTTACAGTGAAGTGGTGTCACTTTTCTCAGAGAAGCTCTGGCAGAACCAGCAAGTGGGCCCAATAATTTACATTTCCATGATACTTCTGCAACCTCTGTCTTGGGTGTTCCCCATTTTCTTTACCTTGCCGAGTACTTTGAAATAATTGCTTTCAGCTCTTGCAGATAGGGTATGCCATAAACAACCACCTCTTCTTCTGGATCAACCTGCACGCTCACTGAAGACATGACACCTTGGATGAAGAAGGTCCAGTTAAATTCCTAGGCAGACAGAAAGACATGCACCAATGGCAGGTGTTCCTACAGCCTGTGGGATTGGATGGATGTGGCTGCAGTGTTGTCCAGCAGAGAAATGCTTTTTCTCTCTGAAGACAAGATTGAGAATGGGAATGATTTTGTACCTCTCTTTGTTGTGTCACTGATAAATTTAAAAGACATTTCCAATCGGTATGATAATGAGAGGAGGCTGAAAGTACGAAACTGCTCGTTAAACACTTACGTTCAATGCAAACTTCTCCTGTAGCTCTTTTAAGGTCATTTTGTTGTACAACAAGGTTACATCGTGCCTTTCTTCTGCTGGGGTCGTTGCCTGAAGACATTCACAAGGTTATTACTAGAATCAACTGACATAAACCTGTCAATGGCTGAAGTCACATGCGCGCGAGTGCACACCTACACACCCAAATAATGTGTGAATAAGCCACTTTATTTTGGAAAAGAAAGCTCATCTGTTGGTGTCCAGTGCTGCTTTCCAAATTTCAGTTTAGGAGCTCAGGTTCCCTCCTGTTCAAGAATGTTTCAGGAATACGCTGAGCCAAGCGGTTCCCTCTACCCTCTTTAAACTCTTGGAGACCCTTTGGGTGCTGCAGACTTCTAAGGACACAAGGGAGCTAGCCCTGCTGTTATCAGAGACTTACCCCCCCCATAACACCCCAAGACCTTTGCAATTGCTGTACTCACGTTTGCGATCTCTGTTTCGAGCTCCATCACCTTTGCCATTTCCTCTTGGACAAAGGAATCATCTTTAGACACGTTCTTGTCTTCCCGGATCATCTTGGCGATAGTGATCATGAACTGCAGGTAGGCTTCTCTCACCTGCACAAGAGAACCGGGACACGTGTAGTGCTGTGAAGATCAAATTTGCTCTCCATCATTCCTCCTTCAGCAAACTGTTTATTGTAGGTTTTCAGTTTGGGGAGCCCAGGGGCCAGAGCTTCTGCCCTTGGCTCTGATGCAACCCTCCCCACTCCATTTTCTCCCATGCTCTTGGTTTTTCCTCCTATAATAAATATTACAGCAATATCTAGGACCTCAGTTCACCCTGGAATACTGTACAATGGATGTGCCAGTCTCAAAATATGTAGTGAAAGCAACATTTTCTGCTTCCCTGGTGTTTCAGCTCTGGTGTTCTGAGTTAGAACCACTACTTGAGCAGAGGGAGCTCCATGCTTTGAGTTACGCTATGGGAACAGCGATCCCTACCAGCCACAGCACCAGGGTGAAGGTGGAAGGTTTNGATCCCTACCAGCCACAGCACCAGGGTGAAGGTGGAAGGTTTCAGTTCTCTGAAAGCAATACCATAAATCATCTAAATGCTGTTTCTGTCGTCTGAGAGAAAAAGAAAATCTCTCTGAGATGGTTCCCAGTGATACCTTCATTCCTCATAGGAGGGCACAGCTGTGATTTATGCCTCAGAATGGGCCCTGGAAAGATTTTTGGCTGCTGAGGGAGTGCTGATCTCTGAAAGCTTGGTACTACCTATTCTTCCATACTTTTCTTCTTGGAAATCGGATAAATACAGCAACTGTTATGAAATTGAGTCCTGAGCACTTACATGATGATGATTTGTGTTTTTAGGCTGAATGCTGAGGCCTTAATCAGGCCAGACTCCCCCAGGCCTCAGCAGGAGTTTTGCCAAAAGATGCTGGACTAAGCACAGGGGGAGTTTGGGTCATTGCTTTGGTTCATTGTCTGTGGGAAGCGAGCTGTTAAATAGCAAATAAAAAGGGGTTGTGTCTCCTTCTTATTCATTAAGATTTAAACCACAGCTTTAGCCTTTCTTCTTTATAGCTTCAAATTAAAACCGTATTCAGCAGGCCCGGTTTTCTTTCGCTAATTTAGGATCACCTATGTGCTGTACCTGATTTTCTCCCTCCTACGAGTCAATCTAAGCCTGGCTTTCAGGCAGTGATGCAGAAATATCTCTCTCTTCTACTCTAACTGCTGCTGTATAGGTGAAACCTGCAGAACAGACTCCCAGTTCCAGCAGTTATCTGCAGTTCCCAACACAACTACGAGGAGTTGTTTTGTATCATGAGACAGATTAACAGAAGCTGGCAGTTTATAAAGGTGTCCAGGAGGTGTGGAAGCAATCTCATAAAAACAGGACTGTCTTTTAGACTAGATTTTGTATACGAGAATACGGCCAAGTACATGGGAGTAGAAAGAGAACTTTCTCACTGATGTTTTCATCTGCCTTTACAACCACGAGACAAAAGAGTCTAAAATGCCAATTGTTGTCCCTCTCTATTCCCTTCCATTCGTGTTAGCAAAATTAGTTTGATGTTAGGCAGCGAGTACTCTTTGTTAGGGTGGCATAACTGAGGAAAACAATGTACTAACGCTGTTATTTTCATCTTCTAAATAGAACAATAAATTATCTGGCTATGTTTGCAGTAGCTTTCTGTGTATTTACAGAAACCTTCAGGTTTTTTTTCTCTGAGTCTTGACAAAGAAAAACAGCTAGGAAATAATCTCTTTCAATTTTCGTGTGATTTTGGGGAAAGGGGGAAGTAAGTGGCAGCAGATTCTTACTAGCTCAGTGTTGTTCTGTTAGTACAGTTTTTGCTGCTCCATGCTAAACATAATGAATATCACACGTAGCAGCGAATGCCGCAGTCTAAATCTGTTACATAACGTGAAGATTCCTGTATTTGAGTTTTCCAAAACACAAGGAGAAGTAATAAAATTGTTTTAGTAGCAAGCAGTAGATAAATGACAAGGAATACTTACCCTCTGATAGTTACCCCCATTAAAGTAGTAATCCCTGGATGGCATTCCCAAGCTTGGCTGATCAATCTGAAGGAAATGAAACGTTTCTTTAGTTGGCGATGAACAGAAACTGGGGTTGTGCAAAGGTATCCTTGAAAGGCACCGTGAAACGCTGCGTCTGCCATCCTTTCAGCCTTGGAATGATGCTGGGATGCTCTTACCAAACAAAGAATTTTAGCTTTCCAGGGCCTGGAGTGAGATGGAAGATGTGACTACTGTCTCTGGATTTCTAGGTAAGGACAGGATGGGTACCTAGCGCAGGTTATGAAGCAAAATCTTTCAGTATCAATTGTGATCTAAGAATAAATTTAAGCAACTTAGATAAGAAGATGCTTGACTTGAGGGCTGGACTTCAGGCATAAGCATATGTGAATAAACCCTGAAATATTATTTACGTTTTTTAAAAGCATGGCTTCCTGCTCTATAAAACCTCGCCATCACTTTGCGAGTCCTAAGAATTTACAACCCTTTGATGCTCTAAATCAGCAAAGGTCCATCAATTTTTATTTCTTTAACTGGAACAACAATTATGCTGTCATAAAATGTTCTACAATAGGGCTCATGAGACAGATCCCCCACTTGGGGTACAGAATGGCTGCAGACAGTCTGCTGGTATTGTGCAAACCCCCTGACTTACAGAAAGCGAATCTTAAGCGAATTTTATGATTCTGACTTACAGATAATTGCCTGCAATGTTTTTTTTCTTACGTAAATGATGTGTCTGCTGGAATCCCGGTCATCATTCCATACAAACATGTCAATGAGGACACGTTTGTTAAATCTGGAGTTCATTATGGAGAGGTTTTCTTCCATGCTCCAACTTGGTTCTGGGAGATAAAAGGGAGAAAATACATCATTGATTGATATGTATCAGGACTGGTTTTGCTGTACCGTTCGCAAGCTTCTGTCTGAAGTTGTTTAGAACCAGATGGGACATGATGTGAGTATTTGTACAGGGCATTCCTAGAGTGACTAGAAATTGCTAGACTGTTCTTACAGGCCGTATCTTTCTTGAGGATATAATCAGTAAATGATAAATATATCTATATCATTGCCTGTTTTTTTTTTTAAATGTGCACTGCTCATGAGTGAAATCTTGTAATATGGGTACTAAATTTATTTTGCCTTATTTATACAAGTCACTGTGTACTAAGTATTTACGGTCCGGTGAATTTTTGGTTTATGAAGAAAAAGTTAAGCCAGAGGATGTAACTCAATGGCAGCAGCCTCCTGAGTGCAGGAAATAATTCTGACTTAACACTGTGGAACTCTCTCAGGCCTTACCTTTGGTCTTATTCCAGTCTGCAGAAGCGACTGGCCAATCTCCAACCATCGCTAAGGCCTCTAGCAGAGGCGATGAATCTCGCTGCTCTATGAGACCTGAGGGAGGAAAACCAAATACTGTGTCGTTTTCTTAGAGAGAAACAAAAGGAAGAAAAATAGGTACTGTGCCCAACGGCTTAAATCTGAAACTGAACTTGTCATAGCAGAAAATGAGATACCATGAAATCATCTGTCTGCTACATTAGTCTTTGCAAAAGTAATGAAAATACCTCTGTTGCCTTCAGTCCTGCTTCTGATTGAATCAGTTTTGAAAGGATGAAATGGGGCAGGTTTTTGCATGCAGTAGGGAAGGCTTTGGACTGATACCAGAGGCAGGTAACCAATATCCATCCTTTCTATGTCCCAGAATGTCTATATTAAGCCTTACTGGTGTTCCAAGGCATCTTTGTTGATCTGAAGATCAGCTTTCCAGGCAAGGGCATGTGGGTTAGATAAGATATTGATCGGGCTTTCACTTCACAGTACATTAATACCTTTGTACATTTCATATGGAACAAGAGAATCAACGGAAGGAGAGACTCACTCTCATTCATGCACGACTTGTAAAGTATTTTAGCTTTCTGAAATGCTGCTCGGTCCCCTTGATCTGAAGTCTCCAGCACACCTGGGGAAAGGAACCACTGAGGTGAGATTTCTGCCCTGGAGAGCTTTGATCTTTTCGTAGAAATCACTGAGAATTCAGGGCTATGATAAACACTTGTTATTGTAGGCTTCAATTACTGTGAAACTGGAGCACTCTTGAGCTCTGCTAAGGAGCTATTAATGGAAGAAGCGTCAGGAGGAAGGACGTGCACGCAGCTTGTCTTGCTCCTTTTGAAGTTAGCACCAAATCACCTGTGGCTGATTTGTAGTGGGAACAGGATGTTCCCACAAAATGGGTGTAGTAAGAGATGTAGAGATTAAAGGG
>WEIS01073883.1:29643-41295 GCA_013389965.1 Todus mexicanus | reverse complement strand
GTGAATCCCTGGAAGGAATGTTAAGATTTCAATAGTAAAAGACTGCTCTCTACTCACTCTGCAAGTTGCGAGTCATTAGGGATAGATCCATTTTGTAAGGACAGTTTCCTGTTATTAAAATTCATCTTGCTAAATATTGCAAGAGAAAATACATTGATAAACTTGGAACTTCTCACTAATCACAGATACTCATTGTTTTTTCCAGCTTTGACAAACACCACAGGGGTTAAGGTGTATTCTCTATCTCTTCCCCCTGTCCCAGTTTGTCATGGACAACTGGGCAGATAGAATACTTGAAATTCCCATGTTAGCAGCAGAACTTGGAAAAGGACCCTAGGGGTTTGTGGAAGTGTTTTGAAAGAAACTGTGTGCTGGGCAATAGCAGTTGGTCTCTGCCCTAGAAAATCTTAGCTTAGCTTTTGCAAGCTCAGTCAGAAGACTGTATTGTTGTTTTGGCGGTGGCAGTGTTGTTTGCTTGATTGTTGTTTGGTGATTTATTTTTTTTTAAGCTGGAAAGGCAAAGCAGCTGTGCCAGCACAGTGGGAACATCCTTGTCTCGGCCTCAGTTACCTCCCAGCATGTCTTTCTGCCTGTTTATATGGCTTGTACCAGGTGCAGAACCAGAGGTAGGGAGCCTTTGTGTCTTGTTGACAGCAATACATGTATCAATTGGCATAGAAAAATGCAGCAAGTGGCATTTATTCCACTGCATTCTGTACTTGCTAGCAGCATAGCTGCATACACAAAATCAAAGGCGCTATGTATGTTTGCTGCTTTTTGAGTACAGGTGTTTGCCTGTTGCCATTGAAAAAAAAAAAAAAAGACATAAAATGGTGTTTCCAATATTGGAAGAAATTTCAGAGTCATTCCTTTAACAGAAATTTAAAAAGAATATTTGGATGGTGCAATGAGTGTTGAGTGAGATGAATATGGCACTGTAAAAAGTTTACATTTGTGTGTGCTATAGTACCGGAGACATATTAGAGAAATAAATAAAATCAATAGTGGGCAGTATAATTGGGAGGAGGTTAAAAAATGGAGCTGTTTGGAAAATTATGTTATTTCTTTTAAAACAGAAGCAGCTGCTTAATGGAAAAAAAGCGCTAAAAAGCAAAAACTTAAGGGACAGAAGTAAAATAACTATTTAAGGCCTGCATGGAGCAAGCTCTCAGAGGTGATATCTAAAGCTGCTGACACCTGCCTGTTGGCTGGCTGTGAGTGATGCTGCAGTGAGGAAAAATGAGCAGCCTGGACTGAGACTCCCTAAGAACCAGAAATTATGTGACTGTATTTACTTCTCCCACTGTTAAGAAGAGGCATATCTGCATGTAAACCAAGAACCTTATTTCCTCTTGGGTTGCCACATGTGACATGTGCAGGCAGCTCGTAGGCTTTTGTAGTACACCTACAGTGCCTTCCTGATGGCCTTTCTCAGCCTATATTGCTGAGGTCTCCTGGTGATGATTGAGAGCTTTGAATCAGAAAGGCCCATAAACCCTGGGGAGGAAATGGAGCAAAGAAAGCCAGTGCAAGTTAGAAACAGCCAGTGTAGGGCCAGGCACGTGGCTGCGCTCACATCTGTGCTTCCTTCTTTCAAAGCCTGGTGTGCTCTCCCCTCCACATCCATTGAGAGCTGCACACACTTATCTTTGTGAGCGTTTTGCAGAAGGAGGGTCAGGGTTGGGGACCTTTTGAGCTAGCATGTCTCTGGAAGGTCTTGCTGAGCACGGACAAAGATTGGAGTCAGTACAGAGTTTAGCTCAAAGCACATTGGGAGCGAGGCACCAAACCACCAACCTGTCTTGGGTGGGAAAGGGCTTGAGGAAAAGGAAAGTAGAATTTTCTTCATTCCTGACCTGCGCAAACCATCCCGGCTCTCAGTTACCTGGCTGTTTCCTGGTTCTGCTTCTGAAAGCGATTGTCTTCTGTTTAGAAGAGCATCTTTTGCGGGTATTAAGCCAGCTTTTGACTTTCATAAGGAGGGAATTACTTCAAAGGTCAAAACATGCTCATCTCACATGCAGCCTCACTTATGGTCCCACTCATCCCCATGGCAGCAGCATTCATAGTCTGCCTGCTACATCTCCTTTTTGGGCCATGGGCCGTCATGGGATTAAGAGCTTTTATTTCAAATTCCCTGTGTTTTGATTTGAGTTAGTTGAAATATAAATACAATTAGAGTTAGCAGAATACCTCTGACTTCGATTTTTGCCCTCTCATTTATGCTCCAGGCATTATGCTCTAGGCAGTAGCTAAAATGGAATCTAAACTATTAAAAACCCCACAGGTCTTTACTCAAAACTCTGTTTCATGTTTAAAGGGAAAGGTTGAGTTATCAATGCTTTGTAGCGATGCCTGCTCAGCAGGGATGGTACATTGAAACTTGCAGCAGGCTTGCAGCTTGTTCTGTATCCACAAAGAAAGCAAAAGGACAGAGGTCCAATTTGAACTGAACAAGCAAATTTGTGAAATGCATAGTAAATTGTACCTGGAGACTTGAAAAGGATAGATTTTATTTATTTATTTATTTATTTTTTCACCCACACGACTTCAAAAACCCAGACTCATCTATAAAAATTTAAGTTTATAATTCTTACATGCTGTTACAGAGCTTTGCATACATAAGCATTTTTTAATAGTTTGAGGCTTATGTTGTCTCTGGATACAAATGAAGTTATAAAAGCATGTAGCAAGTCCCTGGATGGTAGGCTGCTGCTTCTCCAGCGCTGCACTGTCACTCTACCTAGTTCCACGGTATTTACAAATCCTGACTTAAGCAGAGATGTCTGTTTTACTTGCTCTGCCTTTGCTGCTTTTAGTCGTACAATTCAGGGTATAATTTTCTTATTCAGTTCAATTTGCATTGCTATCTGTTTTTACAGCTATCTATTTCAAGCTATGCCCACTCACTGCATTAGCCTGTAAATGCAGACATCAGCTACTGGAACTTCCCAGAGATTGATTTTATAGAACTTAACTGGAAATAAAATGATACCAATAAAATCTTTTTCTTACTTTACCTTGACAAACTGCAGGCTAAGGCTGCCATGCATCTTATGATGGCTTCTCCTGTAGTCTGTGAGTGGTTCCATTTTCTTAGGAAGGAGGGAAACGCAGAGCACTGCTCACGGGGTGTAGGGATAGAGCAGACGCTGCAGCCTTGTAAATAAGAGGCTATTGCTCTCAACTGGAGTCATAAACTCTTCCACTTTTTTTTCAATTACCAACAGTTGACACCATTTGAAAGGTGGTAGCAGAGCTCTAGCTGAACGAAAACTGTTTTAAAAATGAGAGAGAGAACAGTTTTTTCCCTTTTCTTATTTCTAATGGGAGGAGAGGGGATGAAAAAGAATTGGCATCCAACACAGGAGGTCTCTGACCTTGGCAGAGCTAGTGTTTGAACCATCCCAGCAAGCTTTGTAGGAATTAGTTACCCAGGTAGAGAGAGGATATGAAAGATACTGTCTGAAGAAAATGAATCCTATGAATACGAGCAATTGGCAACCTTGCCTTTTAATGGGGAATGCTGCCATCTGAAAACAACACAGTAGGCAGGTAAATGTTAGCAACCCTCTGAATGTGGTAGATACTGGGAGAGGATGTAGAGGAAGGAATAGGTTTGAGTAGGCTTTGTAGCACTGGAAAAACAGACTGAACTGGGCACACACTCTTCTTAAAAAAGGAAAGCCATTTCTGTTCTAAAACCTCTTTCATTTGTTCGTATATTAGCTGATCATGCACCTTTTTTTAATGCTATTTTCTTTGCTTTATCTCAGTCCAAAGACTATTTCCCCCCTCCCTTCCCTTTCAGATATGATCAAAATAAATTTATTTGTCCTTGAAAAACAGTGTTGTAGTTATTTATATAGCAGTAGCTATGTTCACAGGGGTAATGAAATACCAGCGAAGCTCCAGTTTGCTGAGATACAGAATTGTGATACATAGGAAAATAGTAAAAGTACAGTGATATACTTTTAGAAAAATACATGGTGAGAGATTGAGGTTTAGTTATTAATTTCCAGGTATTTTCCTTGTAATATTTCCTATGCTGTCTTTAATGCTGTTAGAAATTCCTCATTGATTTCAAAGAGGAAAATTTTGCAAGGATGGCAAGTGTTACATTACGGGGTTAAACCCTGGGATGCAGCATCATGTTCCTAGTCTGGATCTGATGGAGGTGCTGGCCCACAGCTGAGACACACACCCTGCAGGGTCTGAGCACATCTGGCGAGTGTCCTGTGGGAGCTGGCAGAGCATGACCCCAGCTCTACAGCAGCGCTAGCGTCCATTGCTACACAATTGCTGTCTCGTGTGTCTGTTTTCTGTTGTCTAAGCTTGTTTCCCTTTAAAGCTTGGTTTTAAATACTACCAGCTTGAAATGTAAGATGTAGACCCAGAATCAATTCTACTGTAGTACCTTTCTAATCAACTGGCCTCTGGCTTGTGTTTCTCAGTAGCTGCAGGGATTTTGTGGTGTGGCAGGTCTCTGAGAGGGCTTGTGCCTTTCAGCAGAGAATGTGTCCATGGAGGGAGAACATGTGCTGATTAATCTCCAATGTCCTTCCCAAAATTGGCTTCTGCCATCACAGCTCACTTGTGCCTGCCACTGAGTATATGAAAATAGTCTTGTTAGACACATGAGAGAGCTTGAGCAAGTAACATGCTGAATTTATCTTTTTAGCAGGACAATGAAATACATGATATTACCAAGATCAGTCCTATTTACATCCTGCTGCTCCATCATTTCTGGAGTCCTGGATTTGGATAAATAACCCAAGGGAAAGGGCACGCAGGCATATTGCCAGTGGAGAGGGGAAAACTGAATTTTTGAGAATCCTCTTTTCTGAGTGTCATGAAAGCTTTGCTGTCTAAAATTTGATCAATGGTGGTGCATCTTGATCAAAGTGGTTCTTATATTGGAGATTAGCCCTTAGTTACAGGGCTTCATTTAGGAGGTCCATGCACCTTCTAAAGAAGATGATTCCTAATCAGGAACATCATTCTGTTCCTTTCATGGACCTGCCTCATAAGTTTCACCTCGACTAAATTACTTTCTCTGCTTGTATTAGGTACAATAAGAGTGTGTTTGCACGGTGAACAAAAACGTCAAGACTTTACACTATATAGGTTATTAAAATAAACTATAAAGCTTCTGTCCTAAGAACGACTTGTTCAATGCTTTTAACAACTCATCAGCAGCTATTGCAGGTGCATCCACTTGCAACACAAACTGTTAAAAGTTCATTATTGGGTCTATTTGGATGACTTGCAGCAAACATATGATCCTGAAAATCAAATCAGCACTGGACTATTGACAGTTTGTGACTCTGTGGCTGTGGAAATGCACATTGAGCAACAGCAGGAATAGCTGTGGCAAACTGGACTATTGACAGTTTGTGACTCTGTGGCTGTGGAAATGCACATTGAGCAACATCAGGAATAGCTGTGGCAAACGCCCTGACATGGCTTCAAAAAACTAGTGAGGATTCTTGAAAGTTTGTCTGTGATGTGCATGAACTGGATTCAGTTGGCAGTGTCATCTAAAATGCCCTTAGCAACATGATGGCATTTAACCAAACAATCATATTTAATAAGTTTTACCACAGCTTATTCTTGCTTACATGGTCTCTTTGTTGACTCTTCCTCTGAACAGGGATGATATCTCAAAAAGAGCTGAAATCATAATTTTATATTATTTTTTTCCTTCACCAGCAGCCATTCAACTCCTGCAGAAAAATTCTATTTTGAAAATTGCTTAATCTGAAACCAAAGCATAGGAAAAGTCTTTGTAATCACAGCACAGGTCATGTAGGGGACCTCAACTGCTCATTTTGGGAGAAACAATAACTAGAAGGTTCCAAGAATGCTCAGCAGGGAGGAACTTGTTTGTGGAAGGAAGATAGTCCAGAAGAGCAATAGTACACTCGTGCTTACTGCTTACCCTCTTTTACATAAAAGCAAGCCCAAATTGGAATGGATGTTCCCCAAAACCTGCTCAAAACTGTAGATGCTGAAGTTTTGTGTGTTCTTGGTTTCAAAAATTCATTCATTTGTGCCAATTGGGAGAGGAACTCACAAGGAAGCCATTAGGCTGATGCTCAGTCTGTTGCTTCTGAAGCAATGGGATTGGGTGAAGTGATGGGTGAAAGGTGGTGTTCCCAACAAGGAGATCATGCACTTGAGGTTCGTCTCACTGTGCCTTAGTTCCTGTTTTTTCTCTGCAGTTTTTGTTTTCAAATAGGTTTTCAGTTAGGTTGTTGCAGGGAACTCTCTGTAACACTACCAGCTTTTTGTACAAATTACGGGGTAAAGCTGCTCTCAGTCCCTTGGCTGAAGCGGGAGAGAAGTCCCAAGCCAACCACAATGATTTTATTCTCACCTATTTGGGATTTATTTCTTTATTCCTGCCTTATGATCTTTCTTTTCTTGATGGCACTCCTTGCTTGTCAATGGTTTAGGTTGGGGCCAGGAGCACACCTTTGTGGGTCAGGCGTACTTCCTAATTTTGCTGGCTTTTGCATTGTACCTTTTACTAGTATTGTCTGTCTATCTGCTAGGCTGTAGGATAGAAATATACTCAAAATTAAATTGTTCTTCCATTTGATTATGCACTTTTTTATTATGTATTTAGCTGATGACTGCTCGTGTTAGCTTGCCTCCTTTCTTCTCTCTTCTGCTCCAGTCTAGTAGAGGTGCTGCTGGAAGGCTCAAACCCAACACCTGAACCCAGTCTTAGACAAGAATAATTTTATAGCAATCTCAATAACCAAAAGGCACATGTACTTGAGAAAAAGCAAGATGACAGAAGAAGAGAGGACCCAGATATTTCTGCTTTTCATTTTTTCTGTGTGCAAAGCTATTCTGTGTTTCAGCTTGGTGTTTGTGTTTTCCTTCTCTGTCCCATCAGTTAGTGGTACTGTGCCTCCAAGACTCTGCCTGTAACACATGCAAAGAAGAGGCAACAATGACAGGACAAAGGAAAGGCCAAGAATATGCAGATATTTTTGTCTTCATTTGATCTGTTTTCAGTGTCTTGTCACAGTCCTGCTCGATGGTCAGCATTTCCAGTCCATTTTTCTGTACAAATTCTTTATCCTTCAGCTTTGGTCCCTGTACCTGAGGCAACCATCTGGGATTAGGAGAAGGGCTTTAACTGGCTGGTTTTATATCAGCTGAAAGAAAGATGATATTTTTATCATCAGGCCAGCAACAATGCTTTGGCAGTTATCTAGCGCCAAAGACTGACGAGCTGGTCCTTCCTGGTCCTCCATCCTCCGCCACCCCTACCCTCCCTGCTGTGAAGAAGAAAGCCAGGGAAGCTTCAGCATCCTAATTTTCCAGATGACAGTGCTCGCAAGCCTCCCAGGGAGCTGCAGACAGATCTGATCCCAGCTGCGTTTGGCTCCCCTCAGCTTGCAGAGCCTGAGCCAGGAGATTGCTGCTTCTGCTGGAGGAATGTGCGCCTTCCAGACTGGCCTATAAACATAAGCGCTGCCTCAACCCCTCTGAGCAAACAAGGAACAAAAATTGTAATAAAACATATTAATATGCCAAGAGTTGGCCAAGTTGCTAGGGCACATATTGGCAGAGCTGTAAAGCAGAGAATGAAGCTCAAAATGCTTGCAGTTATTTACAAGCTTCACATTGTTTTGCAGAATAAATGTATTTATGGTGGTTTTTAACAGAGAAGGAGACAGGAGAGACAGCTCCTCAGCTGTCTTCCTCGAGCTGTCCTGACCATAGTCCAGCTCTTCTGCAGGGTACTGAACAGCAAACAAGACATGGGTGAGGGAGGAAAGGGAAGGATCCCTATTAAGAAAACAGATTTAAAGACACTTTCTTCTTCAGTTTTAAACCCATGTTCTTTACCTGAATTGCAGCATCTTCTCCAGGTTTTCTTGTTCTTTGATTCTAGAATGTGAATTCAAAGATAAACAAAATGTCCTTGCTTGAGATGTCACCCTTTCCTTTGACTGAGCAGGCCCATCTAAGGCTGATATTTGCTTATTCTGCCTGAAAACTTTCAGAGCAGCTTGAAATCTTACCCTTTCCAAGTAAGTCAAAACCATCTTTAGAGAGAAAGGGTAAAAATGGCTTTTCAGCTGTCCTTAATGCTTTTCTGAGCCACAGATCTGATGCATGTTTTCTTATTAATATAAAATCCCAATAATTCTCCCCCACCATAACTCAAATCTTTTCTCTCCTATGAGACACACATTTGGTACTAACCCACAACATTAATTTCTCCTGTCCTGTGGCATTTTTACCCATTGCTTTTTTGGTACCAGATGCATGTCTCTGATTGACAGAATTACTAATCCATTATAATCATATTTTCATAATTAGTCCCACTGAGCCTTCAATGCCTGCACGCAAGCATAGGTAAACTACAGCCTGCCACAATATGTTTTTACTTACTGACAGCTCAGTGTGAAGGAAATGTCTGTCTAGTTCCTGCAACCGTTATTAGAATTGCCTTTTGTTTTTCCTTCCACTCTCTTCTTGCCTTCCTTGCACCCTAAGTCTCTGCTAATGTGGACCCTTTGTTGATTATGAGTCACCATTATCAACTTCTAATCTTTAAGAATATCAGGAAATATTGGAGATCGGAACTTCAAAGTCACTTTCGAATAAAAACACATGCAAATGCATCAATTATTCACCAGGTGAAGCCTGAGCAGACATAGATGCCAATATGTATTTGTTTGCCTGATGGAGAAAAGATTGCCAAAGCTTTTGGATTTGTCTTTTTGCATCTTTCACATCACATTGTTATAGCTGTGTCCTACGTGCCATGCAATCTTTTGTCCCATCCAGCCTTTTCTCAGTCTTGGATGACTTTAAGGCATTAGCTCATTTCTTGGCACCTCATTCCAAGTTTGGTTCTCTCATTGGTCATGGACAAGTCCCTGGGAAGAGTATGGGGACAGTCCAGCAGAATCCATCTGAAGGGATCTTGGGCAGCAAGTGCTATCCCAGTTACTCTCCATGGACCTTCTGCCATTCCCTGCTGCTTTCCATCTGGACTACTACGTGACTTCACTGTTGATTTCAACAACTTTCTGAAATTTGCTTTATTTCTAATAAGAGTAGTGTAATTCTTGGATACTACTTGAATTATCATCTTTCAATTTAAAAGATTGAACATAGAGTTTAATAACTCCCAAATAAGATAATAGTTAAAAAAATCTGCTTAAAGATGATGGTTTGGATTGGCCAAACCCTTAATTATTTAGAATATTCGATCCATCACTTAAAAGATTTGTAGAGTTCACCTTACTTCAGTCTGTCCTGACATTTCTACCCCCTGTGCCACACCTTTTTTCCAACAACTTAAGAGTTTCAGACATGAAATGTGAGCACCTTATCTGCCCAGCAAGTTGTTGATTAGGATGGAGGGCTGTAATCCCCAGACAGCAAGAAACGAGGCATCTGATGTATTCACAGATAGAAAGATAAATCACCGCTACAAGGATTGTAGGAAGTTACCTGACTGCAGGAGAAGCTCAGGTCCAGAGGGGAGCAGCAAGGACTTTATGTGAAATCAGCCACCTTCTTAATTACTGCTATCATTAATCATCTCCATGTGTCATATGATCTATTCTGATCACACAGTGGTTAAGTAGGACAGTGAGAAAGGTAACTTAGTAGGGCTGCATCTGGTTCTGCATTTTGATGGGCAGCCAGCTCTGCTGATCGGAATTGCAGATGTAACCTCCTGCTACCTCTGTAACCTTTAGGATGCTGCAAGGGGAAGATGAGTTTCCAATTTATTTTCCATCTTCAGCTTCCCTGGTGCTCACAGCTGCTGGGGCACACGGTGTTTGAAACTCCAAGATCCCCATGTCTCAGAAGCCAGCATTAGATGGTGGAATACTTATGTGGAACTCTCCTTTAAGTGCTCGTCTGCTTCTTGCACTGCTCATCACTCCTGTATGAGTAGGGTATGCAGATTGAGCACACCAGTGTTGACCTCACCCAAAGGTCTCTATATCAAATCATGTGGCTTGCCTTCCCCAGAGTTACCAGTCTTTATTTTGGAAGACGTTAGGAAAAAAGTTCTTATGCTTCATACAGATCGGCTGGAGCAAGTTTTTTAATCTAACTTTTAAAATGAGCAAAGAGCTGTGGATGTTTCTGTATCTCTAGAGATTCTTGAAAACTGTGATGGGAAGGAGCACTTTGGCTTTTTGCCTGTTGTGTCTTGCAGTTGCAAAGCAGGTGTCTTGAAGCATGAGAAGTTTAGGATTTATGTAAGCTGTGCCAGGGTCTTCACTGTCACTGAACTAATCAATGGGGAGATGGTCTGATAGTCTCTAGGGGCAGTATACAGCTGAGATGTGCAAAAAGGTATTGAAGCAACAGGAAAGTAGCATCTTGGCTTTTCTAGTGGAAGTCATAGGTGAGTATTGGTTAACAAAGCCTGTGCTGGTGTTTGATGGAAAACTCAGGCCTTGAAGTCTTTCATGAATAAATTCCTTAGCAAACCCTTTAAAAAGGTCTAACTCAATTTTCTTTCCCATTACCCCCAAAATGGATTCCAGCGCAAAGCCAGGTAACAGGAATAAGGAGGGCAAAACCTGACCAGAACCTGCCAGTATCTTTTCTCTCAGTCAGATGGGAGGTGAGACTGTGCATGTGACAGGAGATGGTTGCATCCTGCTGTTTCTGTACCTGTAGATTTGGAGTGCAGGGAATGGCTGCTTAGGGCACAGCTCCTGCCCTGGTGGTCTCTCCAGCTCCATGTGATGACATGAAATAAGACCACGATTGAAGGTGTCAGCTGGTAGCATTGCTTCTGCCCTCTCCTTGTTAGTATCAGGTATTTTACCAGTAATAACACATTTATTGGAAAAGAAGTCATATGGTCTAGTGTTTTCCATTGGTACATGGCATAGACTTTGAAGCAGAGTAGGAAACCACATTAGTTTATTTCAGTGCTTGAAGCTGGGGCTCTCTTATCTTATTATTCTTCACAAAGCAAAGAGTCAATGCGTTGCTTACAATGTAATGCATTTCCAGGGGCTCTGTGGGCATGCCGGTAGGTATTCCTTTCACCTACCCCAGGTTTGTGGCAGTAAATCTCTCCACTAGCTGCAGAAAAGCCACGGATGGCTGATCTTTTGAGGAGAGTTCAGCTCCGAGTTGTATCAGTAGGTCTATAAGATACTGAATAATGTATTCTGGCAGCAATGTTTGAGTCAGTGACACAAATGTGACATTTGCCTGCATCATGTCTTTTTTCATCCGCCTCCCTTAGATCAAGGAGGCTTAAAATCTCTCTGGTGTTTTGGATGATTGGTCATCTGTGGAAAGGGGGCTCGCTGAGGGTGAAATGGCTGAGACAGTTGCATCAAAACATGGTTGAAGAAACAGACAGATCCCAAATGTGAACACGGCCCTTTCCCCAACAACTTGTATGTGACGTGAAGCCATGAGGTGAAGCGTACCAGGAAATAAAAGCAATGTGGCATGATGCATACTGATGCTTATTTGATGGCTTTGAGGATCACGTGCCTGTCAAGGCCATGTGGTTCTCTGTGAAACTGCTTGGGGTAGCTACAGACTTAATAGAGCCAGAACTGCAAGTGCCACAGAGGAAACGATTCTTATCGATGAACTTGCAGCATAGCTTCTTGGGCTGGGTGGTAA
>WEIS01073882.1:0-19423 GCA_013389965.1 Todus mexicanus | reverse complement strand
CTGCCATTCTGCGATTCTGTGATGTGAAAATAGCAGCTCCTGCTGCTGTGTCCAGAGCGTGTGAGATGGTGCAACTTCTAACACCCATTTAGGAGGACAGCACTATCTACGCTGCATTGGCCAGCTGGCTGGGGGAGCTTCTCTGTGCCTTCTTTTTCCTTGGGAGGAGATGGTAGTAGCTGGCATGGTGGTTTTCGGTTGCCAGTGGAGAGATGCCTGTACTGAAGAGCAAAGTATTATTGCTTTTGCATGGTCCTAGTTTTGATAAAGCCAGATAGACTCGAAGTAAATATGAAATCCCTTTGTCAAATGCAAGTAATAGCTGAAATATGTTTCTGTGAAGTACTACGAGTTGTCTTCTGCCTTGCTGAAGAAATGTCTTCTTTACTGAAAAGCAGCGACTCGCAGCATTAGTTGGATACACGACAGCGAGATCATATGAAAGGTCACCATGGGTTTGAAACGAAGGCAGTGAGAAATTAGCATCTTGTACTAAAACCATTCCTGGAGATTGCTGGCCAATGATTGCAGCCTCACTTTTCTATTTTTAAAACTCTCCCTCCAGCTGCGACGTGACCCTTGCCTCCACACCCATGACAGGCGAAGAACCTCGCCGATAGGAACAGGAAATAATAAAACTCACTCACCGCAAAGTCAAACGCGCAGAGCAAACAAGCGGAGATGGTGAGAAATACATAATTCCCACTGATCTCTTTTCAGCACAGCAACCATAGCCCCTAATTATAGTCACTGGGGATTTACAGCTTTTCGAGGGAGAGTAGGTTTTGAAGTTGATGCTGTCAAACTGTAGCAAAATATTTGCACCGTCGCTTCTCCCAGCATAAGAATAAGGTGGCCACGAGTGCCATGAGATGCGGTACTGACACCAGCTAGAAGGAAATGAAAACTTCAGGCCCCATCTGCTCCTCACGCCTGCCCCACTGGTGTGCAGAGCCCAGCACCGGGCAGGGGAGGTTCCTCTGGAGGGTGCGGCTGTGGCGGCTCCTGTGGGATGGGGGCTTTATCTAAACTCAGCAATATGCATAATAATAAACTAGGAAGGTCTTTAATGTGTTGTGGGGTTTTTCGTCCTTTTAGGCCTTTGTGGTTTGCTTTGCCTGAATGTTTTCCCTGCCCGTAAGGATTCTGTGCGCTTCGCTGTGGCTCTTCGCTTGGGCTGGCTCCAGCTTCCACCCTCCCCTGGATTTCTGTGGTGGGATAAGTTGGATGTATTTTCTCTCTATCAGCGGTCACTCCAGAGGTTCCTATGAGTAAACGGGGAAATCCTAATTTTCAGGCAGAGGGTGGAAACTGAGACTGCGGTAAGATCTGTACAGTTCCGTGTCTCTACCTGCCTTCTGACCCCACAGCTGAAGAAACCTGCCATGCCTCCCTGCAGTCGTGTGTAGGCCAGCTGTTTCTCCTACCACCCTTATGCCACTGCTCCTAATGGCTTTTCAAGAGAGCTGGATGAAAGGGAGAGCTTCACAGAAGAAGATGCTCAACCCAGAGGTGATGGTTTTCACTCCTTCGGCACATCATCAAACAGATCTCGCTGCATAATGAGCCCCTCTGAACTGCGGGTCCATGAATTACTATGCGCAGTGTTTGTTTAAGAGCTCCTCACTCTTTTATTTCAGCTGTGAGGAACTTCTAACTGCCTTTGAGATGAAAAACAGGGACCAAATGTTGCCAGCAAGCCGAGCAGATTTGTCCCAGTCTCCTTGGTCCCATTTGCAGGAAATTTTACCTAGTGCCCTTTAGAGTTTTCTCTCTGCAATTCCCTTATAAGTAAAAGATAAATCATTGATCCAGGCTGATAAACCCAACTCCTGATTTCCTTCGTAACTTATTAGCTGTTGCTGTGACCAAGGTGGATTTTTCTACACAGCGTCGGGGGCAAAAACCGAACCATCTCTTTTAACCGCATTCAGGAAAACCCATTTGTGAAGAAAGGAAACCCAAGCAGATCCCCAAGTACTGTGTATTCAGAGCAAGGCTGGGAGAAATATCAGGTATTGTCTTCCAGAATTTTATTTAGAACTTTTAGTTACAGAAATAAAAAGGATCCCTAAATATAACTCTATGTAACGTATACACACACGTAGCTCCCTGGCTTAACAGTCATGTTGGGATGTCTGGGTGGCTGGAAACAACAAAGTCAGAGTGTGGAATCCACAGAGCTTTTCTCAGCAACCTAAAAAGTCCAAACCGAGTCTCTTTGTCTCTTTCTTTCTCTCTCTTTTTTTTTTTTTTTAAATTTCTGCAGCATTTTTAGAGGAATCATAACTGGAATCTCTTATGGCTGCACAGGAATAATTATCAATTCTTTTTAAGAAGGTAAGACAAGCAAGCTATATAATTAATATCCACTACAGAGTACGAGAGGATTCTATACAATAATTTAGATGTATTAAATAAATAAAAAAATAATAGCAGCCTTCTACAATGCAGGCTACACGTAGGTTTACTTCGGCTTGAAGTACCCTGGTCTTTAGTACACCTACAGGAGCAGACTTGCTCCACAAGTGTTTTAAAGAAACATATCTATAAGATACATACGTCAGAGTGTCTAAGGTTAGGACAAACATTTTCAAACGCACTTTACCACGGTCTCCACATATCTAATGACCCCATTCGAGGGTTGTTATGGGAAAAATTGGGCTGCAGGACCTGTCTGGGAGGCGCAGCATCAATCTGGCTGAAAAGCGACAGCGACGGCAGCTGGAAGGAATTTTTCAAAGCCTGCTTGTTCTCAGCTGGGTAGAAGCGCTCCTGTGACGGGTTTGTGCCCCGAGTGCTCCCCTTTGGGCTCAGGGGACTTTTTGGCATCGGGACAGGCTGCTGAGACGGGCTCGAAGACCTTAATGCCGCTTTGCAGGTGTCCTCGCCAGACCTGGGTAAGGATTTCAGCAGGTGGTTTAACAGGCGAGCCCCGAGGGTCTTGTCCATCCACTCGCAGGTGAGGAGCAGGTTGTGCACCTCGTGCATGCACTGGATGTACCCGGTGCTGTATCTCTGCTGGGCTTCCAGACCCACTTTGGAGTCGGCTGTAGTGGAGGGAAGACAAGAGAAACTGGTGAGTAGGTGGAAGCTGCCCAGTGTGCTCCTGCTTAAAAGGGTCCACCAGGTTTTCCCGTGTGCACGGACTCCTGGAAGACTTGTCGCTGAAGCTGACCAGGGTTTCTAATAATTCATTGTATAATAATACGATGAATCATTTTCAAGGTGCAGGGGGAAGGTAATGCAGGGTGTGAGCTCCTGTGTCCCACTGCCAAGGGCAAAACTACACCAAAAAGCAAAAAGCCGCTCTGGAAGGAAAGAAACAAAACCTTCTGTGGGTTAACCAGTGCCCAGCTCCATCTCCCCATCTAGTGGAGAAAGCCAAGCCTGAGCAGCAAGCTCGGGTCTCGGCAGGTTTGAAAGATGCTTTTGCCAAGCTGCCAGGGGATGAAAGCTGCTGGCACCCTCCTGCCCTGGCTCTGCCCGCGCTCGCAGGGTGGGGGGAGCAGTACTCACCCATCAGCTTGCTGCTCTGGATGTTCTGGAGGTGCTTCACCGTCATTTCGAGGATGTCTGCTTTTTCCAGTTTAGACTGCTGATAAGGAAAGAGTGCACCAGTTAGAGGCGGTGAAGGGTTTGTGCCATGCCCGGTTTCTCAAAAAAACCCCAAAGAGTCTCCCACCAGCAAAAGGACAAAAACCCGAGCACTTACATCCAGGTGAAATGCCCCCACAACCGTCTCCTTCAGCTGGTCCAAGCAGTTATTAATCCTTTCCCTTCGCTTCCGCTCAATGAGGGGTTTCCTTAGCTGGTGAGGAAAAGAAAAGGAGGGAAAAAAAAATTGCTGCTGATATTTTTTTCTACCTCTCCTTGCCACAGTTCAGCGAGGGCGGAGAGCCCCATGCCCTGTGCGAAGCCAGTGCGGGGTGATGCGATGCTCAGCAGGGCCAAGGTATGAATAGAGAGTGCATCTTCTCCAGCTCTACTCACAACCAGTCCTTAGATAGTATCAGCTCTCAATTCTCCCACTTCCACTCATTTTAAGCAGAGTTTACCCAAACAAAGCAGAGAATAGCCTTGATAAGGCAGAGAAAAGAAGCAGAACAAACACCCGCACGGCTTGAATTCAGAGAAAGCACCTTTATAACGAGAGGAAAAAAGTCGTCCCCTTTCTCTTCCCAAGAAGAAGGGCCCACAGCCCCAGCACCCACCGCTCAGGTGCCACACGTGGGGCTGCCGTCGGGCACCAGCACGCAGCGGACCTACCTTCCTCTCCTCCTTGGTGCTGGCGAGCTTGTGGGTGCCGCCGGCCGTGGCGGTGGCCGTCATTCTCCTCCAGCCTGCCCACCTCAGAAGGACGCGGATGGAAGGAGGCACTGGGGCAGCGGGTCGCTCCCTTTCCCAACGGGCCCTTTGCTGCTCGGCTGCTCCTCTGCTGTATTTATAACCCAGAATTAGCATGTGAAAGGAGACTTTCCTTGGCGGGACTTCTTTTCCCACACGAGGGGTCGAGCGCGGAGGTTTGTGGCCATCAATCAAAGCTGACAGGTCACTGCTTCTTTTCAGTGACCACGCCGGCCCCCCCAAACAGCGACAGATGTCCAGCCTCCGACGCCGGGCTTTGGAGGGCTCTTTTGTTAGGGAAGAAGAAGGGAAGGAAAATGGGCACGCTCTGAGCAGCTTGCACGGCTCCTCGCTCAATTTGCACAGATTCCCAGGGAGGGAAACAATAGCCGGGAAGCGGTTGAGTTACACCTGGGAAAATGCCTCCTACCCACCCTTTTTTTTTCTCCCCCCTCTACCTCCTTGAAGCGATGCCTCTTTTTTACCTGCTAACCCAAGCCCCAGCCTTCTTACATCTTTTGAAGCAGTTCTTAATAACAGAGTGCTGGAGCCAGGAGTTCTTGCTCCCAGAAATCGTTATTACAAGGTTATGCGATCAATTAAAAACTGTTGACAGCAGACACTCGTAGGAATGGTGTTTCCACCACAGAAATCCTCTAGGGAAAACACGGGAACTGTATTTACTTCTCAGGAACCTGAATTCTCTGTTGCACGTGGCTGGGTGGGGGAAATAAAGCAACTCTCCTAGTTTTCGGCTGAGGTGTAGAATTCAATATTAAGCTTACAAGCCATTGCAGATGTAAAAAAAAAAAAATAGAGGTGAATTAGTTCTGTTGGATTTTTACTTCTTTGATTTTGATACTTTTTTTTTCTTTCCCTCCCATGCTGCAAGAAGGCTTTGGGTGGCTTTGGGGGGAGGGTGTTTTTCTCTTCGCCCCTCTGAAATTGTAGCACAGAAGCAGACAGGCCTTTGGAGGAGGCTTGGCACAGGATGAGAACACGCTCTCATGCTTCCTCACTTCTGCCTGGTCTAGAGGGGGGAGTACGAAGGCGTTTTTCATGACTGCGCTTCTGCTTGCGGGCAGTCGCTTTGCTAATGAGCAGGATTTGGCAGTGTCCTGTCGAGTCCCGCAGGTGAAGCCCTTTGGGTTGGTGTCGAATGTGTCACCTTATTGAGATGGAGACGAAGCTGCGGCTGCGGTTCAGAAGCGCCGCGAGCCGCCCCAGCCCACTGGTGGCGTTTCCCAGCGCCGGGGCTCTGGAGCCCCTCTCCCCCTGTCCCCCGGCCTTGGGTGGGGATGTACCCCAGAGATAAAAGCGAGGACGTCGTGTCCCTTGCTCAAATGCTGCGTGGGTGTGTGTTTGCCGGTGTGTAAATGCAAACATACTTGCAGCGTGTCTGTACGCCCTGCTGCCTTGGCTCATCGTGAAAACACGTCCCCAGACGCGGTATCTCGCAGGCAGAGGTTGTTTGTCAGTCCGATGCAGAGCTGGGGCACAGTTACCCCGTTTTATAAGCGCCCTACTTGGCCAGGGCCCGAGTTGGGCTGGTATGGTTGTTGTGCTCAGAGAGGAAAGTTCATCTCTTGTCCTTTGTGCCAGGTAAAGGAAGCAGGGATGGGCTCCTGGTCTCTGTTGTGTCCCCCCGACAGACAGCAGAAGGAGGTCCCCACCACCCCGTGCGGGAGCCTCTCGAGTCAGCCAGCCTGGGCTGCTCACAAGTGAAGCCTCCTTTGGTTTTTTCAAGCTTTTTCCAGCCCACCCGGGGCTGTGGAGTGTTGCCGGTATTTATAAAAGGCGTAGCTGAGGCATTTGCAGCCCCGCACAGCTCCAGCAGCTTAGTGTGGAAGAGGCAGAGGGTGGGTTGGGGTCAGACTCTGCTGTGCACGTGGGGAGCGGAGGCATGGAGTGGGTGCACCTCTGGCTCTGGGAAGTTTGTTACGGTGCTTGAGGCTGGAAGAACCCACCCATCACCTGGGCACACAGCTTCTAACTAGGTTTGGCTTGGGTGGTGGGTGGAGAAGAGGAGAAGTGTTCTATCCCCACCCAAATGCCCTTCCACCAGCACCTTGTGCAGAAAGAGGCACTTTCTCAAGGTGATCATGGCAACAGAGGCAAGCTTCAGACTGCCTTGGCTGCTGGCCCAACTGAGCATGGCAGAAGTGTCAGCAAATGCAGAATCACCTAAAAGCTCAGAAAAACTTGCCCAGTGCCTGCTGGCACCCCTCCCTGGCCAGGAGGGGCTGCAGGGTGCTATGTGTACCCCGCATGTTAGCAGCCCAGGAACTGACCAGCCCCACTGCCATCAGGAAAGGTCTCTCTGGTCTCTGTGGTGGTGGCACCTCCTCCTTCGCCATCCCTTTCCTCTTTGGCCTGGACTTGCTGCTTCTGCCTCACCCTGCTCGCCCTGCGAGACGCCGCTGAGCTCCTAGGCGAGGGGGCCATGGCCAGGCTTCCGCTGCAAAGCTGCCTCCAAGCAGGCAAGCAGGAGGATGCTGGTGGCAAGGTGGTGGGTACTGGGAGTGGATGGGTGTGATGGGGGGCCANGGGGGTTTGCGGGCGGGAGAGCTGCCCTGGCTTTGGGGGAAGGCTGACATCTGTGCCGGGGATTGTGTTGGGACGCAACAGGCCAATGCAAATGAGCATTAAAGGAGCTTTCTGCAAATTCCCGCTTTGCTTTGGCATTGCCCACTGCCAGGTTTCGCTGAAAAGGGGATTCTCCTTCATAAACAAAGCCTCCCTTTTCCCTTAGACTTTCCAAAAAAAAAGAGAAGAAAAGAAAAGAGAAAGAGAGAGAGAGAGAAAGGGGTCAGTGCTGCTTGGANAGACTGCCTTGGCTGCTGGCCCAACTGAGCATGGCAGAAGTGTCAGCAAATGCAGAATCACCTAAAAGCTCAGAAAAACTTGCCCAGTGCCTGCTGGCACCCCTCCCTGGCCAGGAGGGGCTGCAGGGTGCTATGTGTACCCCGCATGTTAGCAGCCCAGGAACTGACCAGCCCCACTGCCATCAGGAAAGGTCTCTCTGGTCTCTGTGGTGGTGGCACCTCCTCCTTCGCCATCCCTTTCCTCTTTGGCCTGGACTTGCTGCTTCTGCCTCACCCTGCTCGCCCTGCGAGACGCCGCTGAGCTCCTAGGCGAGGGGGCCATGGCCAGGCTTCCGCTGCAAAGCTGCCTCCAAGCAGGCAAGCAGGAGGATGCTGGTGGCAAGGTGGTGGGTACTGGGAGTGGATGGGTGTGATGGGGGGCCAAAACCAGCATGGTGACCCCTGGCACCCAGCCAGGCTCCGTGCCCAGCCCACGCAGGGCAGCTGAGCCCCCAGCCACGGCGGGATGAGACCCTTGGCTCAGCCGCCGGTGGCTGCTCGGGGTGAGCTCATTTCAAGGTTCATTTGTAAGACAGCTCGGCAGTGAAAAAGAGGAGCAGCTTTTGCTGTAAACAGTTATTTTACACCTCTCAGTCAGGGCAAAGGNGAAAGAGAGAGAGAGAGAAAGGGGTCAGTGCTGCTTGGAGTTTTCTCTTTTTGCTATTTGTCTGCGTTTCACACCCTGGAGAAAGAAAACAACTTTTAACATCTGTTCCTGAACTTTTTAAGAAGGAAAGAAAGGCTCTTGAAAAGGAGGAAAGTGTGGCAGATGTTGGCAGGTTCCCTCCGACGCAGATGTCTTGCTCCGAAGAAAACTTTCTTTGGGGATTGGCGGCCAGGGCTCCTCTTTGACTCGGGCCACGCGACTGCCTAGCGAACGAAGGGACGTGGGAAAGCACCGCCGAACAAAAGGCCTTATTCAAACAAACCTGAGAGCCGTGAACAATCTAATAACCAGCAGAGAAATGGTCAGCGGCCCCCAGCCCTGCTGGGGAGGAGTTTGGGGCAGCCAGGGGCCACAGGGTGAGGGAATTTCACCCCGTCCCCAGGGCTGTGAGCAGGGATGTCCCCTCCTTGCCTCCCAGCTGCTCCCTCTGGGGCAGCTCGTGGGACGCTTTGGCCAAGAACCTGCTTTCTCAAGGTGCTAAGTGGTCTCAGCTGGTCTGCAGCCCCAGCTGGTGGGAGCTGGCTGCCCCATGGTGTCAGGCAACAGAGGAGATGGAGGGCAGGTACCTGGACTGGGTTGTCCCACAGACACTGCCCAAGGCACTGGTGAAGCCCCCACCAGCCAAGGCAGTGCGAGAGGAGCAACTATGAGACATCGAGGCCGCGGCGAGACGCAGCACCTTGGTATGAAGATTCAATTATCTTTTAAATAAGAGGTTTTGCCAAGATAATAATTAGGAAATAACAAAACCAACTCTGTCGATTAGGACTGGAAGAAAGATCCTGGTGAAGCTGCTGTTGAGGAAAGATTTTTTTTAATGGAAAGCAAAAATATCAAAAGAAGAAAGTATTTTCTGTGGACCTTTTGTTCACGTTCTCCTCCTCCTCCCTGGCTGGTAAAACAAAATTAAGTTTTTACCCTGGGAGCTGGTAATAGTTTAGTTTAGACACTTGAGAGGAAAAAAGTGAGAAATAGAGAAAAGGGAGCAGAGCCAAGAAAAATCCCCTAAGAAAGAAAGTAATTCTGGTTTGCTGTTATAGCTGAGGAGCTCCGTGATTATTCCTCTAATTCGTTTCCATTAATGAAATGGCCTCATTATTGTGGCTGACCCTTTTCCAGGGATGGATTTGTCCTGGGAGTGTAGGAGGAAAGATGGTCTCCTGCACGTGGGGCTCCTGGCAGGACCATTCCATTCCTGCTTCTCTCCAGGCTGGGGACGCTTCTGGACTCGATTTGTCCCCAGTTAAGCGATTACTTGTCACTTTTCTGAGGTGTCTCTGCTGGCTGGGTGCATGACCCTGGGTCCTGGCCCTCAGGAGGTGCCAGTGAGCACTGTCAGAGGGATGGACAGGGTGCTGGAGGTGTCCTGCCCCCTCCAGCATTTCCAGCTGTGTTGTGGGTCTGCTGGGTCTGCTTTTATTTATGATGTGCAACCCCAGGGCACTCTCTGCACCCTGCGATCGTTCCCTCCCTCCCTCCATCAGGGATGGGCTCGAGACCCGCCTTGCCGTGAGCAAACACTAACCCAGGAGAGGCTGCTTTTACAAGCACTTTAGTCGTGATGAATAGAGTTTTGTCTGGGGTTTTTTCAGAAGGTCAGCTCCGGTTCAAGGTTGAGATTTAAAAATGAGGCGTTAAAGCTCTCCTTTGAAAGGTTTAAATCTGGAGGTTTCTCCATAGCTCTAAGTCCCAAGCAGCGTGTCCTGAAACCCTGTGACGCCCAGGGCTGGTTTGCTCTCAAAATATTAAGAGCAAGAGAGGAATGTGAGGAGCAGCAGGACATGCCAGCACAGTGAGTGGGTGCAGAGGGTGCAGGCGATGCCTGGGCAGGCAGGCTGGCTCCGGGCACGCAGGCACACAAACCACAGCCACTCGGAGATTACTCACAGCTGGTTCGCCCAGGGGGACCAGGGCCGTGTCTCCAGACTGGCCTCGGTCCGGGATGTTGTACCCACCGTGTCCCATCTCAGGTTGGTGCAGCAGGGTCTGCGTGGTGGCCACGTGTCCCACGGGATAGCGCCGGGAATCAGCTGGGGCATAAAAGCAAAGGATAATTTATCTGCATTTGGGAGGGTGAAGAAAAGAATTTGCAGTCATTTGCTCTGATAAGATCTGGCTGGGAGCAGAGCCCTGATGCAACAGATGCTGCTCATGGTGGGACACGGGACTGGAGGCACCACTAGAGCTTGCAATGAGAGGAGGGCGGCCGTGCTGGGGAAGGCTACTCCAGCCTCCCGTTGTGTTGGAAGGTTGTGTCAGTTAAATCCTTGGGGCTGGGGTGATGCTGTCTGTACCAGGTCACTGGTTTTGGCAGAGGGCGGTGATGTGGCTGGTCAAGAGTTGGATGAGGGGATCTGGGAGATGAGTCTTGACGTCTATGGTCAAGTGGCGGAATGTCAAGGCAAGGTTCTATTCAATTCTCCAGGGTGTAGGCAGGGGCAGGAACACAGCTGGAGGTTCACCTGCTCTAAAGACATCTGCAGGTGGAAAGAGAGAGGACATACATGCCATTGGACAGCACTACATGCAGTATTTTCATCACAGGGGGAGTCCAGCTCTAGAGGCAGCGTTGGGCATCTTCCGCAAATTCTGTTGATGTCTCTCAATCCAGCTCACTTGCTGAGTGCACCAAACCTCGCTCGCCCCAGCCCAGCTTCCTCAGCACCAGCTGGCTCTAACGTCCCTGGGAGTGGACTCCTGGGACAGGAAATAATTACAAGGCTGGAATCAGCTGAGAGCTGAGTAATTCTCAGCATCTCTTTCACACACCCCCATCCAGCCTTCATGTTAAGTATCAGCTGATGCTCCTGCTGTTGCTCAAGCCACCTCCAGCCTGGCAGGTTAGCAGTGCTCCCAGCCCCGGAGGAAGTCTTATCTGCTGCTTCATAACCAGAATGCTGCTGCTTGCAACACGGCTCTGAGGCCAAGAGAGCCTTATAGGAAGAAGAAAATCTGATAAGCTGTTGGGTGGTGACAGGCTGACAAGAGTTAGCCCCTTGCCTGTGCTGAAGGGGTGGTATGAGGGGGAAGAGCCAAGCTTGGTGTAGGAGCTTTGAGGGAGGGCTCAGGGGGGTTCTTGAACTTTCCTCATGGGGCATCCCAGGAGTTGTTTCATTCAGAAAGGCAGCTCTGAGCTTCCTCACACTCTACGTGTGTGCATTGATGTTAGCAGGTATCACCTGATAACAAGCCTCATCTGTCACGCAGCAGGTGCTTGGTTTATTCAGCAAGCTTCACTTTCACAGAAGCATGGGTGCCTGGCTCCCCAGATGTTGGAGCCCAGGGTTTAGCACCCTGAACACCCATCCCCTGTGCACCCCGTGTCTCAACCCCTGCACAGCCTGTACCCCCAGCCCCAGCAGGTCCCACATCTCAACGCCTGCACGTCCCGTATCCCAGCTCCTGCACATCCTGCATAACCTGTTTCTTCTTAGCTTCTCAGTTCCTGAGGCCACAGAAAAATCTAGGTTAAGTTTCACCTTTGTGAGACAAATATCTCTGCTGTGGCCATGAGTAAACGTGGCTTTCGCCCCAGCTTGGCCATGGGCCAACAGCAGCTTTCTTTTTATAGTACGTGTGTATATATGTGCTGACACCACATCCTGACTTCTTGACACAAAATACCTTGTCAGCATGAGCAAGGCGACGAGGCTGGTCACCAGTAACGCTCTGCACATTGTCCTGGGCCATGGGTAGATGGGGCTGCTGCTGCTGGGGGGAGCGGAACGCCCGGGAGGGCATTGGGCTTATCAGCAGCATTTCCTACGTGCTGCTGGTTTCTGGTGCTGCAGGGCTGGGATTGCAGCACGCAAGGAACTGGGGAAACGCTTGCTTGGGGTTTTTTGCACTTCCCGGTACAGTCTTGGCACAGTTTGGCTGCTGTGGGACAGCAGAAAACGGGTTTAGGATGGGAAGGGATGAGCCACAGGTCCCATGTCTTTGTATGCTAAGTTAATCCTGGATGGTACATAAAATCACACCCTGCTCTCCAAGCTATTTTATTATATATATATCTATCTCCACATTTTTCTATCTTCATTTATTACCCATTAAAGCAAGAGGTTTCATACTGCTTTCTGTTTTCCAAATACTGTCTGGTTTCAACCATTTCTCTCTCTCCTCTTTAATTACTTTTCTCCCCCCTTCTCAAATATATCTAGGAGACTGAACTTTGTTATAAGGATGAGGATTTCTTATTCCTCTGCAGAAACCACAGTGGGTAGGAAGTCCTGCTAGCTCTTGGGGCACAGCTGCTCAGTGGAAGGAAGACCAAAGCCCTGATGAGATGAAGAGCAACCAGGAGCCACAAGAAGGTGGGTGATGCTCCATGGGCTGGTCTGTGAAGGGTAAAAGCAGAGTTTGCACTTGTTTCAGCTTCTCCGTAATGATGCACGTAAAAATAATAACACACCCCCCCACTGTCACAACGCTTTTATTCTTCCTTGTCTGTTTTTAACAGTAGGAACTGCACCCTGGGTTTCGCTCTGTCAAAGAGCTCAGGAGGCCTCAGGACACACGTGAGCTCCCCAAGGAGTTTTGCAGAAGAACACCCCTGGTCGGCTGGGGGTCTTGTTGTGTTTTGAAGGTGATGTTTCCTCCTGTCTCCCCTGTTCCTGGTGTGGGTGGATGCACACATGCAGACAGTGGCTCCCTTGCATACCTGCACACAGAGGATTTTCAGAAGGTACAAATTTTGCCATAGGACATAAACGAGCTCTCATTCAAAGATCAGTCCCACTGAGCTGGGGGAAAGGGGCTCAGCCCTTCCCCAGACCAGTGTCTGACTTTGAAGGTGGGAATATACACAGCTCTGGGCTTCCTTCCTTCTCAGGAACGAGGGATTCTATCAAGAGGAAGAGGAGGAGGCACAGAAAAGCTTCGGAGAGTCTCAGGGAAGGTCCCTGCGCATATTTGCTGGAGTGACTCGACACAGTTAAGTGTCAAGTGCCACGGCAATGGTTCTTGAATTAACTCAGCTCCAAGGTGGCTGAGACTGAATTTTTAAACTCAGGAAATACATTCTTCTACAGCACTGTTCTTTAGGACGACTTCTGTTATTTCCTTCCATGTCTGCCACACCAATGGAAATCTGGGTTTGGCTTTAGACATAGTTTCTCACTGGAATGGATGCTGCGCTTTATAGATAACTTTCAATTGTTCCCCAGTAATAAAAAGTGGATTAAAAGGACGTGGCTTTGCCGAATGACATCCTCCTCTTCTTGCTGTCCAGGAAAGGGATTTGCAACAGATTTTTTCCCTGTGATTCTTCTGGCAACTGTTGCTCTATTCTGACAGTCTGTACATGCTACCCTTAGTTCTTGTGATCTGCAATAATATTTTTAAAGTGTATTTTAATTCCAAAATGGCGCCTTGAATCAAAAATAAATCATAACATCTCTGTGAGCAAAAAAAAAACTACAACACCAATGGACATGGAAAACAATTCGATTTATTTGTGTTTTCTACCGTAAAGAGGTTTTGAGGGGTGTGAGTCTGTTCATGATGTATTAAGTGAATGAATAGAAAGGTACTAAAATGTTCACCCAGAGACGCTGGTTTGAGAAAAGCTTTGAGAGCCTGCAGTGAACGTCCCTGGCCAGTAACGGGTGAAGCACAGCTTCAGGATCAGCCGCGGGCACGTGTGAAACCTGCGTGATTATATTCAGCCACCTCAGCTTGGTCCAAAGTCCACAGAAACGCTCTGGATTCTTGTTCTTCCAAATGTTAAGTAGGAGATACTCAGCATAACCCCAGTTGTCCCTACTCCTAATATTTCCTCCCCAAAGCCTTTTCCTAACACACTTAGTTAGGGACCAAGCACCCAAGTACTTGCCTTTCTAACTACCTTACCTTTCCCCTCACTTCCCTGCAGTGAAGTAACTTGGATTTTTAAATCTTTCTTTCCTTCCTAATTTGCGAGGATTAATTAATTCACAATGGCTGTCTCAGTCACAGCTCTGAATTAGCGAATTGCTAGTGTGCTAAGAGCTCTCTCACGTGTTGAATTTAATTCCTGCTTCTAAGAGCTTAGAAAAATCCTGCTCTCTCTGCGCAGGGATTTCCCTGCACGGGATGGGAACTGCCCTGACCCTTTTGCTCGCGTGATCTTTTTTTCCAAGGGTCATTTCTAAAACAGGAGTTTATTTTCCGGGATCTGAAGCCGAGCCCCTGCACCAGTGCTTGGCCTTTCATTTCTCCTTCTCTCTAGTCAGTACCTGGAATATTATCTGTTTAAACTCGAACATCGGTAGAGTAGTTGCAGGTTAACAGTTTGGACTTGGACATACACACCCTTCCCAGGCTGGCTTCAGAAACATTTATTCCTGCCTGACAAGCGGGATGTACAAACTGCCAAGGCTCCCGTCACCTCACACAGGCAGCGTGTCCCTGTCGGACACAGGGACAGGGATGCAGGGACGGCTGCAAGAGTGCTCAGAAACATTCTTCTGCGTCAGAGCTGTAGCACACAGACTGATCCAAGAAGAGCCATGTTAGTCGAGCGTTTCCCATGTTCCGTGAGGCCTTTCCCCGTCAGAGGTGAATATGACAGGAGTAATAATAAAATGGTAGGAATAATAAAATGACAGGAATAATAAGAAAATAACAGGAATAATAAAATGTCAGGAATAATAAAATGGTAGGAATAATACTAATGATAGAAATACTAAAAACGATAGAAATAATAATAAAATTATAATGAAAATAAAGTAACAGGAAGGTAACTCAGAAAGGTAAATAAATAGAGGGGTAGTAACCGATTTTAAATGATATTTAATGATTTAATTTGGAAGTTACTAATTTATTCACTCTATCTATTTATCCATTTATCTATCCATCCATCTCTTATCTATCCATCCATCCATCCATTCTTCTCTTATCTATCTATGTCTTATCTATCTATCCATTTATCCATCTATCTATCTATCTATCCATCCATCCATCTCTTACATATCCATCTATCTCTTATCCATCTATCTCTTATCCATCTATCTCTTATCTCTATCTAAGCAATCTATCTAATCTACCTATTATCTATCTATCTTATCTATCCATCTTATCTATCCATNCGACCGGGGGGACTGGGGGGAATGTCTGTGTGTGTGTGTCTGTCCGTGTGTGTGAGGCAGCCCCAAGGGGCAGAGGACAGCCCAGCCCAGCGGCTGCGTTGCTGCTGCGCCTTTTATCGCCGAGTTCCTCAAATGCCGGAGCAGGTACCGGAGCGATAAGAACGAACTGCGCGGGGTCAGCTCAACGCCCGGGGCCGGACCGTGCTGGGGGGTGGGGGGACCGGAGCGGAATGCTCTGCCCGGGGGCGGTGCAGGTGGGCAGGGGGCACCTGGGTTAGGCTGTTGGCGAGCAGAGCACCCAGCTAGAACCTCTGCTTTGTTATATCCTTTATTACCTGGAGGAGGCAGGAGCTTCCGCAGGCGTCTCCATGTCCAGCTCTAAGGCCTCTTCCTACAATTGTTGTTCGTGTTCGTAGCCCTAACAGACCTCTGTGCAGAAATAACTGGGTGTGAGGGCTCTTAAGATCCTAATTTTTTTGCAGGCTAGCCCACAGAAAGCTAACATGGCGCCATCTCTCTGCGTTCCCTAAAAGAAAGGAAAAAAAAGTTTTTTCATTGCTTTTTTTTCCTCCCAATCTTTGAAATACCTCTAGTATTGAATCTAGGGTATAGCCAGGATTTGGATTTTACGTCTTTTTTTTTTTTTCAATCTTTAAAAAAAACCAACTAAGTTTTAACTAAGCGATCGTGTAGGTGCGTGGGGTTTATTTAAAACCTATATGCTGTCTTATAGGAATGGTGTGATTTCATTTGCATGGTGAGTCAAAGATTAAATTACACGACCTGGGCTCTTCAGTTTCAGTGAGGCGAGTAACAATGCTTGGGAGAACAGTTTAAAGGGAGACCAGAAGTGAAATTCGATGAGCGTCAAAGTGTTGTAAAGCTTTTTTGGGGGGGGCGGGTGAGGTGGGTGTGGGTATTTGCATGTGGTTTGGTTGGTTTTTTTTAAAACTTACCTGCCTAATTCTAGGCCCTGCATTTTCCTTCCAGTCAGGAAACGCGTCTGCCTTTCTAACGCAAAGAGTTTGTGAAATCACGTAGCGCTGGAGGAAATTTAGCATCCTGAGCTTCCACCTTGGCACCTCAGCTTTTAAGTCATACATTTTGACTGTTTAAAACACCGTGTACCTTTCGTTAATACCTGTTACCTAATACCTGTTGATGCGGCACGTGCCTTTAATTACAGGGACAGAAAAGGCCCGAGAAATATTCTGTGAATCAAGATGAGTGCGGTGCTTGTTTTGGGGTCAGAAATAACTTGATTTTATTTTTTCTCCCAGTTGCCCTGTACGACTTTGCAGCTTATGTGATCTGTACGAGTGGCTTGACGCCCCGTGGCACTGTGTTTGGGACTCGCTGTTGTAAGGATGTTGCGTTTTACGCTTAGTTTCTCACCTCGTGAGACAGCTGTGAAGCTCTTGAGTCACTTGCCTTAAATTTACCTGTATTTAAACTGTAGCCTGGAAGGCAGCGGGATAGATGCGGTGCTGGGGACTTGCCTTGGTCAGAGAATGAAAGTAGTACAGGAGGAGACTGTGCCTGGTGGTGTCGGGAGCAAGCGGGATAAAGGTCTCGGGATTTGTATCTGTGCGTATGGACTCGCAGGCCGCCGAATATTTCCAGACGCTGATGGAATTGATTTTACTTTTTTTTATTCGAGGTAACTGCGCTCGCTTATTTTACCACAGCCCTGAAACTTTTGATGCGTTTCAGAGGCATTTAATGCGTGGCCGTAGCTGGAGAATTATAAAACAAAATGGGTGTTTCTTTAAGATATACGTATTTAAACAAATAAAGGAGACTAAACAGAAATGCTGGTTCAGTAACAGCGTGTGACAATATGTCTTTGAGAGATAATGACGCTCTTTGTGTGTTATCCAGCGCAGACAAATGTGTATTCCTGGGGGGAGGTGTGATAATATTAAGAAAACTCCACCTCTTGGAATTCCTTGATTGCTTTTCTGGCACATTTATTCAGGAGGGAATGGTATCTGGTTTGCATTCTATCATGGAAGCTAATGAGTTGGTCTTATTAATTAATGGCTGGCAGTTGAATGAGACCGTACCGTTGTGCTGCACCTTCGAGGGTTTTGGTGGCATCGTGGTGAATATTAGAATGACCGGCTGGTGTCCTCCTTTCGGAGTCAGTTCTGGATTGAGTTGGTGCAGATTTATTTATCTGTTGTTTTTGGTTTTTTTTTTAATGAGATGTTTGCAGCCTTAGTTTTTGGTGTAAAATCTTCCTCAAAGCTTTGCTGATCCCTGTAAATGCACTTAGAGGCTTTGGACACCTGCTGAAATGATGTCTTTTTTGTGTGTGTGTGTGTGCTGCGTCTAGAGTTTTGGAATGGCGCTCTGATAGTTGCTGCTGGTTTCAAGCAGGGAGGCAGGAAGGAACGTAGATGACCTTTGGAATTCCCTTCTGGCCCTGCTTTTCAGTATTCCTGACACTTTACAGTATGATTTCATTACAAAAGCAGCTAGTAAAGGCTGATTATCTTTGTCTAATTGGAGGCTTCTTGCAGCTTTCTACCAAAAAGAAGATTTAACTCATCTGCTCCTTCAAGATTAATAGAACCACAACAGCTTGCAGCTATTTCTGTGCGTAACGTGCAAAGCAAAAATACGAGTTGGATTTAAAAGATTGCATTTTCTACATCGTACAGTTGAAATCTTGTAAAGGTAGCAATTTCTGGTAAGGAAACAGCGGGCTCTATGCACTTTTACTGCTTCTTAGCTGCAAGTTGAAGCCAGATATTAATCACATTGGACAAAACCCTTTTTAGTTGTTCAGTGGTCCTAAGTCGTAGTGTTTACTGTCACTGTGTTTTTGTAGCTGTAGAGAAGCCTCAAGCAAGATGAAAAATTCCTTTTGCTATTAATGCTCGAGGTTGTGCCTGTTCTACCAGGAGAACTCTTCTTAAAAGTGCTGCTTCCCCGGTTTGTCATCTAATTTAAGGTGTGTATTAGTCCGAATTGCTGTGAGTTCAGCTCACGTTCCCTTTGTCCGGGCTCTCCTTACCCCTGTTTTCTCTGAGTATTGTGCACCTTGCACCGCAAGATGTAGAGGTGTGAGCCAGAAGGAAGCTGAATATCTCCAGTTAGAAGGCAAAACTTTATGCTGAGGTCCCTCCCTACCCCCCAAGCGCAAACACGAAGGTTAAATTAGCAGATGAGGCTCTCTTGAATTATTTTAACGGGCTTGAGCTAGGCCTTTAACTGCATGCTTCAGGAGTACCCAGGGCTTAGCTGGTGTCATGTGAGTTGGGGCTTTCTTTAGCCTGAGTAGAATTATGTGCTTTCGTTATTCCACCTTATGATAAAATAGCGCATTCATTTGTCCCTATTTAAATACTCTTTATAAAAAGGATTGAATTCAGAATTGATCCGTGCTGGAAGCAGCCAAAATGCCCTGTGTTTACAGGAGGAACTGTGGTCGTTCCTCAACACCCTTCATGGCCTGTTTTTTTCAGACAATGTTAATTTAGGAAGTAACTTGCTTAGATTGCAATAAACAACTGCAATCTCCTTCTAGCTCCCCTGTTTTGAGTATTCTAGCGAATGCTTCATACACTCAAAAGACCCTGTCAAAAGTTCCTGGCTGTGGACTTCGAATACACTAAAAGAAAGCCAATTTTAAGGCTATCCACAAAAATTTTGGGGGGAAATCACTGAATGCGGTAGCCAATCTTTCTGATTATTTGGAATCTGCTGCTTACAGTCCTTTCTAAAGATCTGCTTGCTCTGTAATTCTTCCCTCCCCTTCAAACACTCGGAGAATTCATCGCTGAAAAGTTAAATATAGCGAGACAGTTCAAAAATGGAGGAGTTATAATTAGTGCCGAACTGTAGTATTAGTGTAACGCTGTTTTCTAAGTTCAGCAACATCTTTGGGTGAAGTTATTCAGGAGTTACTATTTAGAATGTTTAGTTTCGCTGTCAAGTGTCTCGCAGTGAAAAATTACTGTATGCTGCTTTTGATCTTTACCCTCTTGAATATTTTTTTTTAATCCATTTGTGTTGATAAATTCATGTTTCTTCCTAATGTCACTAGAAGCTTAACTGCAAGATTTGAAACGTGACCCTTAAAGGTAGCCAAGCTAGAAGTTGGCTATAAATTAAATTGAATTAATACGTCAACTTTGCAGGGAGTGGAGTATGCTTGGTTGCCAGAGAAGTAGTTATGTTCTCTAATTCGTGTGTGTGAAATGCCTCGTCTCCTTAGAAGTTATCTGTGATAAAACATCCAAGTTAAAAATGGAGAGATGTGGAATGCGTCGTCTTTTTCTGGCTCCTAGAGGTGCCCAGGCAAACAGCTGACAGCTGAAGAAATACCTTTCGGAAAAGTTTATATGGTTTCACGTTGACTTTTAAGTAAAACCAGTATAGAAATCCAGAGAGAGCCTGTGGAACAGACAAGTTTCTTTCTCTGGATAGCAGTTTCGAAAGGTTTTGCCACAGTTGTAGAAATGAGGCAG
>WEIS01073879.1:16399-32793 GCA_013389965.1 Todus mexicanus | reverse complement strand
TTTTTTTTTTTTAATTTTATGCAAATGATCTTCTGTTCTGTGTTATTATGTAAACGAGCCAACTGAAATGGTAATGAGGGAGCCCAGAAGTATGCATATATTAACTGCCGCTATAGAGCCTTACACCTACAGAAATGGCACTGAATTCCATTTCGCAGGGAGGGACAGGTGTCCTGAGGGTGAACATTTTCCACCAGGACTTGGTTGCTTCTGAAATCCCTGTCTGCGAATGCTTCTTCCTACGGAGAGAACAGTCAAGCATTCAATCCGAAGAGCAAGTCAGCACTCCAGTTCAGAAATGGCTTCTTTTCAGTGTGGGAAAATGTGTTGCGTTCAGTTACCGTGGGGCTGTGCAGCAAGCAGCAGCTCCCATCCCACCTCTCGTGCTGCAGTCGAGCTCAAATCATAGTCCACGTGAGTATAGACTACATCACATAACCCACCGTGAAGACAGAACTGGAGGAATTTTTCTCTCCATGTGCTTCACTGCAATAGGGGAACCTATGAGGGGATCATCCTAATGTGCACTGCTCTGGGGCTGGGGACAAAAGAGCACTTCTGGGCTTAGGTGAGCCCACGGCATGATTAATGTCTAGCGTGATACACACTGAGAACAACTTTCACAGAATCACAGAATTATTGAGGCTGGAAAAGACCTCTGAGATCATCAAGTCCAACCTATGACCTAACACCACAACATCAAAGTGTTTAAGGTAGAGGGCAAAGCCCATTTCCAAAGGTCATGCAGTGAAGTCTATGGCAAAACTCAATGGTGTTAAAGGAATGAAAATGTTTCTGTTTCCTAAACCACATCCTTGCATGCTCGGTGGGGTCCTCTGTCTGCTCTCCTCCAAGAGACCACATGAGATATGCATCAAGCCAGAAAAATTACTGGGAGAATAATAAGACAAGTTATATCTTCATTTTCTTTACCTTGAAAGGTTGAATCAGATGATCCTTGAGGTCCCTTCCAACCTGATATTCTCCGATTCTTTGATTCATATGACTCTATGATTCCACACTCTTCAAGAATACTCAAGGGTTTTAACCAAGGCAAAAGCATCAGAGTTTCTCACCTTTATAAAATACCCCGAGAAAGCCAAAGCTCAGATCACAACAGAGCAGATGCCTCAAATCCTTCCTAATCCCTGTGTTCAGCGATGATGTTTGAGGCGATCAGAGGCTCGGCGAGTACCCTTCTCAAGTAGGTAGAGCAGATGTGACGCGCAGAGGTGCCCTGAGCTCTCCGCTGTGGCTGGGCTGCAGAAATGTTGGCTGGAGTCCATCTCCGTCTGTCCCCCCGTTACAACGATTTGGCTCCAAACGCAGTGGACTGGACCTGGAACATAACAACATGGATCCGTTTTTCACGGTTTGTGAACTTGCTGCCCTGTCGGGAGCTGAAGTGGAATCCAGGGACCTCCCGAAGGAAACGGGAGTCTTATTCTTGATTTCAAGGCACCTGTAAGCTTAATATCTGCGGCTTCTGCCGAATAATTGAATGAGAACCTGCAAATAATGGATAATTTGGTAGAGGAGAAACTACCCCGAGTGCCTCGGTCTGATCCAGAAGCCTGTGAAAGCTTCTGCTGAGCTGACAGGGGTTTGGAACATGCCCACGGTGGTAATAAAAATAAATCCCTGTAATTAGGCAAAAGGAAAAATCCAAAAGATGCCATTTGAGCCATTTAGGGCTCAAAATTGGTATCCTGGGGTTTGGGCTGGGTGGCCCCGAAACCTCAGGAAACCCCAGGAGCTCAAGGGAGGTGGGACATGGGGGAGCTCAGCCATCCGCATAGGAGGAGATGGAGGAGTGTCTTCTTCATGCCAGGTCTCAGCCTCCTGAAACGGCCTTTCCCAGCTGACCTGGGGTGTCCTGAGCCTGGGCGGGATGAGGAGACATCACCCAGTTTGGGATCGAGCTGTGCCATTCTCTGGTGGCAGTTCAGCCCCAGCTCTGGCTGCCTTGCCCTAAGAAAGCTCCATCTGCTCCGCTGGGTCCGTCTGTCCTTCCTGCAGGCATGGGTATGACAGTCCTGTCCGGGCTGTTTCACCACCCAACATACAAATGTCATCTCAGGCAATGCCGCAGCCTTTTCTGCTTTGTCTGCTTTCCCTGGAGCATATTTTCCCAGAGATCTAGGAATTTATCACAGGGAAGGCATGGCCCAAAAAGCAGGATTGATTGCTCCGAAAGCAGGAAAGCCTGACTTTTAAGGCATGTTTAAAGTCCATTTTTCACACTGGGATGAGAGAAATGTCACCGGCAGCAGCAGCGGGAGCGTATCGAGGAGGAGTCAGAGATGGGGACAAAACTCTCTGCACAAATGTGGATATTTTAAAGCTGGAATATGGTATTTGCTTCTAGCAGGCTCTTTCCAGCCCAGATGGAGATCGTTTGGTGTAGGCAGTGAATTACCAAACAGGGAAAGGAGAAGGAGCAAGGAGCTTGGTGATTGTGGCCATCACCTGGTGCGTCTCATGATCCAGTAATTGGACAGAAAGCTGAAATCAGATAAAAAGAAAGACTAATTTATTATGGTTCGGGGTTTTTTTCAGAGCAATCGGTTCAGCTGCAGAGCTCTGCCACAGGCAGAGGCCAAGAGCAGAGCTGGGTTCAAAGGAGGGTTAGACAAATCCCTGGAAAATGTGCAACTTCCAGGCACAGCAAGTGTCTCACAACAATCGCTGATTGCCAGAGCCTGGCAGAGACCAGGGGAAGGGTGATTTCATAGCAGCCCTGCTTGTTTCTCTGGTTCGAGGGGGTTTTTGTTTGCTCCTTCATGGCAAACCTACACGTGCCTTTGCAGGATGCTCCTGAGATGGACCTTTGCTCTCTTGCAGGGCAGATATTTCCATCTTCCCCTTTTTTCTTCCAAGCAGCTCTGAATATCTACAGAGAGTTTGGGGCTGATTGTTTCAGAATTTCTTTTCTTTTATTATTTATTTTCTGGGGGGTTTCAGAGGATCTTTCCTGCCTTCCCAGAAATAGAACGCAAACATCTACTGCTCGGATGTTTTGTTAAGTTATTTTCATTAAAAAAAATAAACTCGCTTCCATCTGGGAATTTCGTTAAGTGTCTTAGCTATGTTTTTAACTTCTCTGTATCCCATCACCAGGCGTGGATTTCAGCCAGCTATTATTCCAGGGCTTGAACACACAGCTCTTCAGGGATGGTCGGAATCTGGCTCTGAAGCTCTCACCTGACTTCGTTCTGATAGACATCGCTCCAAGCTCCCCCTCCGCAGATCTGATTTCTCCCAAATGTTGCGAATTGCTGGATTCCTGCCTGAGTTTCGTCCGTTTGGGTCCAGCTCTATCCCCGTCTCCATCTGGTGACCAGGAGAGGCTCTGAAAGCCAGCACACCTTCTGGGCTTCAGGTGGCCCTGGAGCAAAGAGCTTCAGAGGGACAGGAGAAAAGTTCTGGGGGACCTTGCCCAGCCTGGGAAATCACTACCCAAGCACAGAGGGTCTCATTGGGGGGGGTCACACTAAATCCTCCTTGTTAGAAAAAGGGGTTCTTAGAAGGAAGAGGTGACTCACTGGTCTCGAATAGCATGGGGGTGATTCACGGCTCAGCTCCAGGGGTCAAGATGCCAAGACCATTGAAGGAAGAGTCATCAAATGGCACTATACATATATATATATATATATACTATTTCCTTTTTTTTCCCCTCTTTTCACAGTATTAAGAAGCTGAAGTCTCAGGAGGGACGTTACCATTTCCAGTGGAACCAGCTACCTCCCCACCTCTTCTTTTTTTAATTATTATTTTCTTTTATTTTCATTTGACACGCGCGTCTTTACTTTCCCGAGAGAAGAGTGCCACTAACTACCTCTCCAAACATGATTGCAGAAGGGCTGTATTCTACTGAGAACGGCGTTTTTGGGGAAATAACTCCATTTTCCTTTTCACTTATTCTTACCTAAAAAGTTTCAGATTGCAGCTCATCCATCTCCCTGACACCCAAATCCCCTCTCACGTTTTCAAATTTATATATATATATATAGTTAACCCATTATTAGCTCCTAGAACCCATGAAAAAAAGGAGAGAAGTGCAAGAAAGGGCCAGGTCCTGAGTGGAGGGGTGGGATTGGGACGGGGAGGGGGGGATGGGCACCAATTTGGGCTGCTGGTTTGGGGGAGATTTGTTGCAAATGGGTGGCTGTGGAGTTTCCTTCCTCTCTGCAGCCTCCCTCTGCAGTGGGAACACCTCGGGGGCACCGGTGGAGGGTCACAGTCCTGTTCTTTCCCCAGGTCTTGCTCCAGCACCTAGTGGGCAGCTCCAGCCCGCTCTACCACACGTTGTGTGTAGGATGAGACTGGCCAGGAGGAGAAACCAGGGAGCAAAGACTGTGGAGGAGGAAGAAACCGAACTATGGCTCCTGTTTCCTTCAGCGGGGACCAGAGATGTCATTTTCTGAAGGATGTGTGTGTCTGACCCTGTCCCAGCAGGACACCAGTGCTAAAAACTCCCTGACTGGAGTTCCTGGGGCAGGGGAAGGACAGGGATGGGGTACTGCTCGGGATGCAGAGAGAGCTGGGATCAGCACATGGCACAGAATCACAGAATGGTTGCAGTTGGAAGGTTCCTCTGGACCTCCTGTGGTGCCACCCCCCTGCCCCAGCAGGGTCACCCCGAGCAGGGGGCCCAGCATCGCAGTGTCCAGGCGCGCTTGGAATCTCTGCAGACAAGGAGACTCCACACCCTCTCTGGGCAGCCTGGGCCAGGCTCCAACACCCTCCCCCCAAACAAGTTGCTCCTCCTGCTCAGCTGCAACCTCCTGGGTTCCAGTTGGTGCCCGGTGCCCCTTGGCCTGAGGGACACTGAGCAGAGTCTGGCCCTATCCCTTTGCCCCCCCCCCTTTAGTTACTGATCAGCATTGATCCCAGTTGATCCCAGCTCCCCAACAGGTCAGCAGGGGGATTCAGGCAGGCTGGAGGGGCAGCTGGACGAGGTGCACCAACTCTCAGCAGCTTTTGCTCCTCTAGTCCTTGGCAATCCAGGGTTCATCCATGGCACACAGAGCCCCTCAGCCAGCAGCCAGCACATAGCCGTGCAGCTCCCCGGTACCGGGGCAGGCAGTGGGGCTCTGCTGCTGGTGATTCTAGTGGGACGGGGTTTGGAACTAGATGATCTTTGAGGTCCCTTCCAACCCTGACAGTTCTGTGATTCTACGATTCGGGAGGAGAAGAGCATCTTGCCCTTGGTTCTCAAACAGCAGCGAGGTCGAGCGGCATCCTGAAGGCATGAAGGAGGTTGTCAGGAGTGGAGTTCTCCTCTGTGAGCTTTTGAGCTAAATTTAAGATGTAACCTTTATCGTGTGAAGATCTCTAGGTTGCGTGCAGGTGCCAGCTTTCTATTTTCATCGGGCTGCAATGAATCACTCGCAAGGCAAAAAAAAAAGAGCTGTGTCTTCATTAAAGTTCCCTTTTTTTTTTCCCCTCTGAAACTTCACCCAGCTGTGCACAGCCCCAGCAGCAAACTGCTATCCCTATTTGTTATCCTCTTAAAAAACACACACGCACAACAAACAAAAGCACATTCCTCATCAACATCACACCTACCCAACCTGCTGGCATTAGCCTTCCTTTTTTTTTTTTTTCCTAATTCTCTCTTCCCCTTCTGTGTGTGTGGTTTCGCTTATAACTCGCAGGCAACTGCTTAACATCAACAACATCAACAAGAAGAAGAAGGAAACTTTGGCAGGAGCCGCCTCAAAGGATCCGTGCGCGAGATGTTCAATGAACTTCCCAGCTACCGATAATTCCAGTTGGCTGCTTTGCCTTGAGCCGCATCCGAGCGGCGTCGGGCTGGGGAAGTGGCCAGTGCCCCACCGCTCGCGGGGGCTCCACCAGCTGCACGAGGCTTTCCCCGAACGGCGGCTCTTTGGGACCGGGGAGAAGTGGGCGAAGTTTTATGAGTTCTTTTTCCTTTCTCTAAGTGAAGCTACTTCTGGCAAGTCTAAATATTTACCGCCGTTTCTGGCCACACGCACACACACACAAAAAAAATCATAAACCTCTCCGCGGAGCGAGATTCTGATTCCCAATTATTTTGCCTTCGAGAAGTTAAAAAAAAAAAAAAAAAGGAAAAAAAAAAGGAAAAAAAAGAAAGGAGAGGAAAAAAAAAAAAATCCCAACTTTGTTTGTGCATTCTCATTGCAAACACAATGCCAACAATGGCTAAATAGACAGCATAATAAATAGCACCACAATGCCGACATAAAGGCCTTTCTGGTACTGCATACAAAATATAAACTGTGCCATGCCATTATTATTCCGGAGCCCTTGCTGAAACAGTGCAGTTGAAATTCCACCCCCAATGTGCACCTAATCAGCCATTCAGAGCCCCTTAATGACTTGTCAGTTCTTTGCCCTGCCATTTTCTGTCCAATTAATTCTTTTATTGTGCACCGGATAAAGGAAGACAAAGGCCTTCCATGCAATAATGAATCATTAAAATTCAGCAGCTCCTCTCTTGTGCTCTTGGCTCCTCACCAGCAATTCAGGCTGTTTCGCATTCGTTATGTGTGTGGTGGTTAAAATTCACTCTACCTCAAACAAGACCTTTCAAAATGCTTAACCCTTTCCCGGCTGGAGACCTCCAGCGCTACAGTGGGAATCTCAACACACGCACCGAAAGAAAAAAAGAAAAAAGCAAAGGAGGAGGAGGAGGAGGTGGCGGCGGACGAGCAAACGAGGGGAGGAGAAAGGCAAGCAGAGGTATTTTGGGTAAATGTTTTAATATCACGTCTCTGACAGTCACAATATTGCCTGCGCGCACAGCCACAAACAAATACGGGGAGAAGGAGCCGACGCCAGCGCGGCTGCCAGAGCGGCCGGGCTGCGAAGCCAGGATGGGACGGGGGCTGTGGGTGCCACCAGCCCTGCCTAGGGGTGCCGGGTGCCATCGCCCCTGCCCAGGCAGCGCTTCCCAACCAGCGCCCACAGCTTTGCATCGCTTTCCCTAAACCAACAGAGCTCCAGGAGCGGGTGGCGGAGGCAGGGAGGGACACCCTCATCTTTTGGATTAGGAGCGCCTTGGTTTTCATTCCTAATTGGTTTAAGATAAACTGAACGAAAGAAAGCGGCTTCTAAACCTGAATAAGTGCGTACAACTGGCTTTTTTTTTTTTTCCTGCTTTTTTTCTTTTTTTCTTGCATGGGCTTCACTAAATCAGGTCAAAACCAACACTCCAGTTAAGCCAGTGACACACTGTGCATGGCTGAGCTCTGTGGCCATATGGGAGCGGCTTAATAGGGGTCAACAGCAACGCCAGCGGCTCTTTCAAGCCCAGGGAGGGCAGAGCCCCACTTTCGGCAGCACTCACCGTGTTTTTCCAAGCGCTGAACCATTTCTGAGCAAGAGACCCTGGACTGGTGGCAACGGCCACGGCGCTGGTGACTCCCATCTCACCGTGGTGAATCTCCTGCAGGCAGCACCCCTGGCAGGCTGCAGCAGGAGCCAAGGGGGCTTTTGTTTTCTGAGACCTGTTAAAACTGATTTTTTTCCAGCGCAGACTGTGTGGTTCTACGGAAAGACGTTGCCTGATGGTTCCCTCCTTGTGCAACGAGGTTCTGCAAAAAAAATAACTCCCTTTCCACCTAAGCCACAAAATCAGGCACCGCTCCGGCCGCAGCCCCGCTGCTGAAATCTGGCGTGCTCTGCAAATAAACCCCAAAGCCCAAACCCCACCACGAGTCACCCCGGCTGAGCCAAGGGCTGTGGAAAACCCACGTTCGGTTTCAGGGAGCGGCCGCTGCACCGCATCGTGTTGTGTCGGCACACAACACGGTGGCTCCGGCGTGGGTTGGGGTTGCAGGGTGGCAGGAGAATGAAGCAATTTGTACTAAGCACCATTTTCTGTGGTTTGGGCTCCAGGGGACTATTTTTAGCTCCTGCTGACTCACTTGGGAAATGGCTTCCCCTGCCCAAGCCTCAGCCTTGGCCACTTGGTGCCATCCTTAATTCCTGCGTATGATACACATGAAGTGAACCTAGAACGAACCCAGCTGGGCAGTGGTGGAAGAGAAGGCACCAGGGCTGGGCTCGGTCTCTCTGGCTCCCACGGTCCTGTACAGCTCCTCTTCCTTCATTAATCAAGGTGCCACGTAATGAACCGCCCCAAAACAAACCTTGTGGAGCCTCTGCAGGGTCTCCAAGGAAGAGCAGAGTGATGGTGAGGTACAGGGCAGTGTCTCTCTTGGGAGCTGGGGTTCTTCCATCATCACTCATGGAGTGCTCAGGAATTGATTTCATGCTTAAGAATTCACCTTTGGGTGGAAACGAGCCCTAAATCAATCGGACCCGACTTCATCTCTCGAAAACTGAAAATAGGGCAATGCTGGAATCTCCTTAAAGCCATCCCCGAGGGTGGGGTTCATCCAGGCTCCCTGGGGACCAGGGTTGTGACACACGGTGATCACCACAGCACCTCCTCAGCTCACCCAGCCCTGGCCCTGCAGCTCCTGTGGCTGCTGAGCCTTCCCAAGGACTCACACCCTGCTGCTTCTGCTCCCAAAATCTCTCCAGCTTTGCCCAGCCCTACCTGGGTCAGTGGCTGCAGCATCTGCCCACTCACCTGAAAATGGCTTTTACTGCTCTCCTGGTGCTTAGACACCACGTCCTCCAAACAGCACTCACGTCTCTAGCTATTTTTATTTGATATTTAACTCTTTTTGCCTCCAGATCACAAGCAACACGGAGCCAGGGGCTATGAGCACCCGGCCTTGGCAACGGGAGGATGGACGTGGCAGAGGGAGGGGATGGCTGCACGTCTCTGGGTGTCTCCTCGAGCACCAACAGGCTGGAGATGTTGGGTGAGGACAGGGAGCCCTGTGACTGCCTCCCAGGAGCAGCATGTGAGGATGGGCAAATCCCTGCACTCAACTCCCAAGGATCCCAGAGCAGGACCAAGGAGCTTGCCCGGCAGGGATTGTCCCATACCCATGTTCTTGTGATCCCACATCTCACAGCAGAGCAGAGCTGCAGGTTGGGTCCGGCGAGCCCGAGAAGGTCCGTCCATAGAGAGGGAGCAGGGATAAACTCCACGTGGATGTTTAATAAAGCTGGATGCCCTCACAGACATGTCATCTCAGAATTTCTTTGCCATCAAAGTGATGCACGACTATAAAAAAGCATTTAACAAAAGTTCACGTCACTCCGGGGAAAATTATAATGAGGAGGATGGGAAGGGACTTTTCCCACCACACAGAAGAAATGTGGAAATGGTCTATAAAATTAATTTCCCCTTTCTTACCAAACGGCACCTTCAGAGCAATGCAGATCAATAGCGACATTCATGATCCTCTGCACCAAAAATAAAATAAAAAAAAAAGAGGAACTTTTCTCTCTCGTGTATTCCTGCAATTATCTTGAGAACCCGTTTTTGTTGACAGCCAGAGGTCAAAAGCCGGTCTTGGTTTCACCTGATCTCATTGACTTCTGCAGAGACATTCCAGATTCACGCCAACACAAGAGCCACCAGAGCCGAGCTGGGGCCGCACAATGCTGCCATTCACGGCTCGTGGAAAATCACTTCTCTTTCTGTAGACGGCATCTACACGGAACATGGAAGAAAAAGACAACGCGTGAAAATGCGTCGGTGCAAACAGCAGCGATTCCAAAGCAAAATGCTCTTCTCTGAACATAAACGTGCCCCCGATCAGTGGTTTTAGGAGAAAATGGGTTTAGAGAAATGAAAAGGGGAGGCTCGTACGCTTCAATATGAATCTGGATGCAGGCAGTGAACTTCTGGTGCTCTTCCAAATTCCCAGCTCACCCTAAAGCCTGAGGCACTGGGATTATCCAGGCCGGTGAATTTTACCTGCCTAGAACCTTCTCGCACATCCATTTTGTAACATCTTGGAATTTTACTCAACAGCAAACGCACAGCGAGCATCCCCAACCCTGCGGGGTGCCAAAAATCAGGTTCAATGTCACTAAAAGGCGGCTGCCGAGGGGTCTCCAGGGCTCACCTTATCACTGGTACCCACGGAACTAACCTAGAGCTGCAGCATTCGGTTTCTGCAAATAAAGCAAAGTTGATCTTGCAACACTTTGAGAAATTAAAATCAAGGGCAGCCAAGAGCAAATGGATTAAAAATCTGCCTATTGGGGACGTGTTTTTCCTTGGTGCAGTGGCCAGGCTGGGCCAGAGGTCCCACAGTTGTCCTTCAGGAGGAGAACACGTCTCCGCACGACCACCCTGTAGCTCCTGGCCCTGCCAAGGACGTTGCACTTGCTGGATGTTCCCGCCCTGTGCTAGGAAGCCCCAGTTGGTAGAACAAACTGGGAGAAGGAGGAAAAGGAGAAAGGGAAGAGCGTGGTAACCTTCCCCAAAGTCCTGCTGGGTGCACAGACCTCATCACGCTCTCCCATCAGCCAGAGGAGCCTCGGTGCATCCCGTGGAGGTATTCTCACTCGGTTTTAAAGGTGAATCCAGATACTGGTGAAGTCGTTGAAAGATTTCCTATTAAACATCGAGAAAACAAAGATAAAGCATTTTCATTCCCATCTCATCCTTTTTCCACCCCCCTACCCAAAAAAACCCACACAAGTGACTCTGGAAAAGCCCGACCTCAATGTGCAGAGCAGACAAAGTCCCAACCCACAGTGATTTTTAAAGCAGGAATTAGGGTTCAGGCTTGAAATGTGCATTAAAAGTGGAGGGAGGAGAAAAAAAAGTTATTCTGCAGTTTGGCCAATCTCATAATAAAAGTTATTTTCTCTAAATGAGTGCAGGGAAAACAAGGTCCAGTTACAGATCCTCTGCTCTTTAGACTTGGGTTAATGTTCCTGGGCTTCATTAAGTGTCATCCCCGTTGATTTTCCCCCAGGTTAAAATGTTTTCCACGACCCTGCTCTGCAAGGAAGCAGTTCTCAGGCAGGGGCAGCTGGATTTCCCTAATCCAAACCTTTTCCTCCCAGTTCGGGCCCAGCCTGAAAAATCTTGCACTGGTTTGGCTGAACTGCTAAAGTCCAACTGCAAGTTAAGAAAAAGAAAATGTCACAAATATATCTACTTTAACAACCTTATTGAAAATAAAAAAACCCCAACCACCACTACATGCAACATGTAATTTTGTTGCTATCGTAATTAAGAGGTATTTAAGGGCTCGTCAGAATTTTTTTTACAGTAAAATTCCCATATGCCAGACAGAATAAAACGAACCCGGTCGAAAACCGTGCAGAGCCTGACCTTGCACACCCTGACTCATGTGAGCAGTCTCAATGAAATCCTCTGAAATCTTGGGCACTCGATGATCTAAGAGGTCTTTTCCAGCCTTAATTATTCTATGAAATCCTCAGGATTACGGGCATGGAAATGCACTTTTCTCAAAGAAGTTCCCAAAACTGATAAATCAAAATAAAAATATCTTGGAGTAAGACGTTTAAGAGAGCAAGGAAATAAAGCAAACCAAAACAACCAACCCCCAAAGCAACAAGACATTAGGAGAAGAGGAAAACCTCGGTGCAAATATTTTATTCTCAATAAATAGCCTGTCTCTTTCCGAGCTGTTCCCCCCCTCCCCGTCCCGTTTCTTTTCGGCACAGAAATGGGCTCAAGCAGAAAGACACCAGCACACGGCCTTGATAAAAAGCACTTTTTAATTTTATCAAATTGATCTGTACAAAAGTTAGCATTGCTTAGTCAGAAGCTAGTGAAGAGAACAGATAAGTAACAGCCAAAAGTCTCTCAAACTTTATACAGAAAAATAGATTGCATAAAAATGAGTTTTCTGTAGGTTTTTTTTTTCTCGTTTCATTCCCCACCCTCACCTTCCCCCCCAAAAAAGGAAATACGCAAAAAAATATTTTTAGAAAAAAGAGTAGGAAACGTAGAAAAGGTAAAAAGATGATAACCTCTGAAATGTGGTTGGGTTTTGTTTTTGCTTTTTTTTTTTCCTCTTTTAGATTTACAAAGTTTTTAAAGGCACGAGTTACCATAAAATAGATGGTTATTATATGCTCAGCATACAATGGAAGAAGTAGAAATATATCAATGCAATATTAGTCTAAAAACTAAGTACCTAAACATTTATTTCTTTTTTTTTTTTTTTAGTGGAGAAGATATTTTAATTATTTATTTTTTTTTTTTAGTTTCACAGCTTGATGGAGGATGATATCTGGTCCCTAGAAGCCACAAGTAAAGCAGAAGTTGATCATTTCTCATTAAATTACATCTTCCTATAAAGTAGTCCTGGTTCCAACAGCCTACAAAGACCCCGCAATGCCTTCAACCCCAATTTTAGTGCCCGAAAACAGGTAGGCAGAAAAACCCCCCCTAACCTCCAGCTCCTTTTTGCAATCCTTTGAAGCCTCCCAATTGAATTAGTAAATTTTTTTTCCCCCGCCTCATTATTTCCCATCTGAGTTCCCTGTTGCTGACCAGTTCTATACTGGGCAGACTGGTTCAGTCCCTCTCTCAAACACAACTGCTGCAGCGGCTCAAACCCCCCCCGAAAGCCCCCAAAAACCGACGAAAATCTATAGACTCATAACACCATTTTATTGTATCATCTCCACTAGTTTTATGCTTCCCGCCCCATCTTAAAAATCTTTTAGAATTCTACTTTTTTTTTTCCTTGCACAAAATTACTTCATTAATTAAAAGACAAAATAATACAGAACATAAATACATATTTAACAGATTTTTTTTTTAAAAAAAAAAAAAAGGAACCAAAAAAACCCCCCAAAACCAACACTTTAAGCTTCCAAAAAAACCCCCCCAAAAAAATCAAAACAACAAACGAAACAAAATGTTAATTACAGCCAAACCTTGCTTAGAAGAACTCTTGACTAAAAAAATACGAACACTTCAGACATTGAATTGGTTGGTCCCACCAGACTCGGTTGCTCCCACGAGATAGTCGCACGGAATCCGCCGGCTTTTCGGGTTTCATCCGCGCTGGTCCCAGCGAGTTCTTGCCCTCAAGGTTGGTCCGTTCCTCACATTGCAATAGACCCTGAAAGTCTCAAACAGCTTTTTTTTTTTTTTTCTTAAATTTTGAATTTTTAATCTTCCCCCTCCCTTCCCCCACCCCCCCTGCTCCACTTTTGCACTTGCAACTTCCACGCCGATAAGTTCGGTTCAGTCCTCACAGAGGAGTCGAACGCTTTTTTGTCCTTCATTTAGTCAAAAAGGAATCGCCCATCCTTTGATTTTTTTCGTTGAACTTTTTCAATTTTCTCGGAATTCTTTTGGAATTTTTGCTTTTAAGTCGTATTAATGAAAGAAAAAATAAAATCGAGCTCTGTCCTTACGAAGATTTTTGGAAGCAAAGGGGACATCCAGTCGCAACGAGCAGAGTTCCCAGTGGCTCAGGAGGCACTTCGGAAACGATCGGGGCACTCCACGCTCTTCGTCTTCTTCATTCCTTCATTAGTGCATTTGTCGGGGCAACCCGCGGGGGGCTCCGCGCAGCTTTTAAGGCCTCGTCAGGGTCGTATAAACCGGCTGGTCCCAGTTAGCGGTGGGGCTGTGAGCCGGAGGGATGGACAAGCCGTTGAGGATGGGCGTCGCGTAAGGCCGGCGCGAGGAGTGGAAATAAGGGTACTGGTAAATGCTGGAGGGGTAGCCGGGGTAGGGGTTGTAGTAGTTGGAGCTCTGGAGGTCCGTGTAGTCGCACTGGGAGCTGGAGAAGGAGGCGGCGGCCGTGGCGGTGGAGGCGGTGGTGGCGCAAGCCTGGGCGCTGTAGGAGCCGTAGTCGGAGTGCGCGGGGGAGCCGTGGGACTGGTCGCTGTAGTGGCTGGGGCTCAGCTGCTCCGTTTTGATGTGCGGCCTTTGCTGGCCCGAGTCGGCGGACGACGGCGACGCCGAAGCCGGGCTTTTGTGAGTCCAGACCTGGTTGGTCCCGGCGGTGCCCGCGGCCGAGTGGGAGTAGGAGGCGCCGTAGGAGCCGGCGGCGGCGTTGGGGCCGTGGTCGGCCGGCATGGCCGCGTGGCCGTTGAGCGGCAGGTACTGGTCGAACTCGTGCACATCGAAGGTCTCCATGTTGTTGATGACCTCGCTGCTCAGCTCCGAGATGTCCACGTTGCTGAAGTCGATGTTCTGGCGGCCGCTCTCCACGAGGCGGCGGCCCTCGTGCTTCAGCTCCTGCTTGCTGCCATGGTGGAGGTCGGTTTTGGGGGTGGTGGGTGGGGTGGGTGGCCCGTGGGTCTGGCCTGGGGACAAAGGGGTAGCAAGACTTAAACAAGCAGCCACCAAACACCCAACTCCTTCAAGCACAACTATAAAACCAGCACATTTCTCTTATTGCAAGAGGGGAAGGGGGATTTAAATCTAGGAGTCCGTGTTGAGGTGGCTGATGTCCTTGGCTGGGCTATAACACCCGCCTGGGTGATGGTTTGCAGCAGGGAGAAGCAGCCGGGGAGCTCACGGAGCCCATCAGGATCACTCCAGGACACCCCCAGCTGCACAAACTGCCCCTCGCCTGGGAAGCAGAACCAGGGGGTAGATTCAGGGGGAGCCGCTCAGCCTCTCGCCAAGGGCTGCCTGCAGCCAGCCCAGCTCTCCGGAGGCAGAGGATCCCCAGCCAGGCTGGGAGAGAGCACAGACGCGTCTGAAGCTGCAGGACGTTCGCAATCCTCCTGGAATCTGTCAACACGCTCCCCGTGCCAATTCGCAGCGCCGCCGAGAAGCGGGGAGCTTCGGGGGGGAAGAGGGACCCTCTCCCCCAGGCACCCTTCGCATGGCCGAGGGATTATTAACCCTTATCAGCTCGCAATTAATTCTCCGCGCTCACGGAGCGACTGAGGAACCAGGACCCCCACGCTTTGGGGATTTCCTATCGCACAATCAGCTCTCTAAGAATTTAGCAAAGAAAATCGTGGCCACGTTCACAACTCGGTGCAAAACCACAGCCCTCGGGGCAACAGCTCCTGCTTTAGGATGGTCCTAATCCCACCAATACCCACCCGAGGGGTGGACGAGCGGGCACCCGCCAGCAGGTTCGTGTCTCAAGCAACATACCCAAGACCTGGGGATTTTTCTTGCCCGTGGGGTTCCCTTACCTGTGTGATCGCCGTGATGGTGGGAATCGGCCATGCCGGCCAGCCCGCTGTCCGCCTTGTAGATCTGCGTGCCGGTGTGGTGGCTGAGCTCGGCTCCGGAGTCGGAGTCGCTCTGCCCGGCTTTTACGCTTTTCCTCCTCCGTGGCTGGTATTTATAATCCGGGTGATCCTTTTTGTGCTGGACCCTGAGCCGCTCGGCTTCTTCCACAAACGGACGTTTCTCGTTTTCGCTTAACAAGCTGGATTTGGGATGGATATATATATTTTTGGAAATAAAGAGGAGGGGGGGGGGGGAAAAAAAGCAAGCCAAAATTAATGTCTTTTCCTTCGAAGCTTTCAGTCTTTTCAGCCTCACGCCCCCAATTCCCACACGCTGATTTGAGCAACCAGAAAGTTAATTACAAAAGAAATTTGTCGTGGTGAAAAAGAGCTAAACTACATTGTAAAAGTGTGTTAAAACATCAACTACGGAGGAAAAGGCAACGACCACTACAGATACCGACAACCGGGTAAACCAAAATCCCCCTGCCTAATTTCAAACGCCTTCGCCAAGTCTTATTCCTACATTTGTCCTATGAATGCCCCCCTCTCCCCGCGACGAACAGCGTTGCCCATTTCCAGCTTTGGTTTGCTCTTACAAAGAAGCCACGAAGGCAACAGCACCGGGATTATTTCTTTCCAAACTCTCCCCTGCCCAGACATCCCCTTGCAAACTCTCGGGGAGCCTGGAACGACAGCATCGCCGGCCCGAACGGGCAGGAAAGGTGCAAGTTTGGGACAGTCAGACACGGCCGAAGGTACCACGCGGTCAAACGTGGCTCGTGGCAGAGCCTCGGAAAGCGGGGAGAGCTCGGATGCTGCCCGGCAAGAAAAGTTTGCCTCGGTGGGTAGAGCTGAGTGCATGAGTGTGGAGATACCAAGAGGAATTCAAAAGCAGATTAAAATTGCTGCTAAAAATTGGCTCGGGTGGTTTTTGAGGCTCGTTAAGCCCCAAGCAAGGCATCCAAGGAGAGAAACTTTTAGAAGAAGCCGTTGTAAAAGAAGCAATTAAAAAAAGTCGCAGTTTCTTGAGGACAGGGACACGGGAAAGTTTGGCCAGGAGAGGAAAGGGCCCAGGCTGCACATCCCAGTGCTGGAACTGGGAAAATCCACGCGAGAGCCAGAGCTGGGGCAGGACCCACTGGTAGCTCTGCAGCCGTGGGTGCCCAAGACCCCCGCCGGGGGATTTTCGGGAGCCGCAGGAACCAGCGTGTCCTTCTCAAGGGGGGAATTTTTGCACTTGACTTTGAAACGCTTCAAGAATCCCTGGCGGGCACAGGCGGGTGAGAAAATCAAGATGAAAAAAAGAAAGATACGAAGAAAGAAACACCCCC
>WEIS01073875.1:0-41701 GCA_013389965.1 Todus mexicanus | reverse complement strand
CAAGTTTCAAATTAGGGAAAGTTAAACTTTTAGATATGCTTTGTTGCATTTTTATATGTGACCATTCATCTGAAAATTATTTATTTTAGGGATGTAGTGAGCTTCAGTTTATGAGAACAGAATGCATCTATCTTGGACTTAGCACTCAGCTGCAAGATGTATTATGCCCAGCTCTCCCTCCTCAGGAGCATCCCTTTATCTCACTGTTTGGTCACCATCTGAGTTATGTGTACATTAAACTGGTTAGGCAAGTTCTCACACTTAAAACTGACATAGTTGCAAAAATCTACTGACAAGCACAGCATTTACAAAACCTGTAGGTCCACTTGTCAGCTTCTAATGTCATCAAGTACCCAATATTAGGTGATCATTAATTCCATCCACACTGCTGTGTGAACTCTATTTAGACTGCATTGTAAGAAAAAGGATGAGTAGTTTGGACTTCATTATCTCAATCTTTGCCTTTCAGTTTATCTTTCTGCATGCAAAGAATTGTACCTGGTGCATTCATTTAGGTTTTTATTTTTTATTTTATTCACATTTAAGTAAGGGCTTCTACACTTCTGAAATCCTTCCATGTTACCCATAGCTTTGAAGTTCCCCAAATAAATTTTGAAAACTGGAACTCTCTCTTTATTAAAAGCTATAAGCATGTACAATTCCAGGCATGTGCCATAAAATAATCACACCAGGATGTGGTTTTAAAGGTGAGATGTCAAAATATTTTTCCTATGGCAACTGCAAAATATAGAAAGCCTAGTTTTACTACCAAAGGCCACATTCTACAATCTTCAGTCAGAAAAACTTCTCTAGATTGCACTAGAAACTGGAGGCTTTGGGCAGTGCCTGCAAGAGGAAAATTCTTACTGCAGTAAAAATGTAACACATGGGCAGAGAAATTACCTATCTCAAAATCAGAGTAATACAGCCTATTATTTTAGGCAACTGGTTTGGTTTTGGATTAGATTCTGCTCTCATATTCCAGTGACCTTGTAATTGAATCTAAGCTTTCATTTTCATTCACTAGGAAAGGAGTCCTGCCTGGCTCTTGATGGTGGTGTTCATGCAGTTTTTATAGGGTTTGAAACATTTTTATTTTATACACGCTTCTTTTTACATTCACACTCATGTAGGGAATTTCACTCCTATAATGAGAAACAGCAAATATAAACCAGCTCATAATGAAAAGTGCTGGACATCTACAGCTGTACCAACAGTCACCTTCTGCAACAACCCTTTTTTTTCACCTGGTGATTATTTTCTTTGCACATTTTTGTTCTGCCCACTTCTTTCAAAAGAAATGCAGAAAATGTAGCTCCTTCCAACTAGACTTTGTGTTTCACTGAGCTTAGCAGAGCTGTCCTTTCCAGGGGAATTCCAGGGAAATAGGTCTAGTTAAAGCACTAGTAGGAATTCTCCATAAACTCTGCCTTCTATAGGAAGCTACACCCTGAACAGGTAGGGTAAGGATAAAGTGGGTACACTGCATTTCTTTCCCCACCTTCCATCATCATATTGCACAAGCTACCAAGTGCTCCCTTCAAAACCAAAGCGAGTCAAGCCCTGTAGTAAAAGGTCAAACCCCATAGCTTAACACGTGAAAAAAGCAAGCACAACAGCAAGCTGGAGAGACTGAGTTACATGTCAATGCTTTAAATTCTTCCAAAACACGTATTTGCTAAATGAAATTAGCATGTGTAGAATTCCTGCAGAAGAATGCAAAAACCCTTCAGTGGGCCCTGCCAGCTTAGCCTAAGGATGCCAACTTCTGCCCCATTCTCATGTGGGGGTGATGTTAATCCAAAGCTGGACACTCCATTCCCCAAAAAGCCTCGTTGCCCTCTGCCTCCAGCTTATATTCATCTGAGCCTAGCCTCTGCTTAAACGAACAGCAAAGAAACCATCAAAACAGAAGCCAAATAATGCATCTTTGCATGTTATCAAATAATACAATTTACTATGAAAGCAAGCATTTAAATGATTCTCTGGTTCTCCCACGAATTTTGTTCTTTACCACATATCTAGAACTCTAAACTCAAAAGACTAATTTTGTTGGTGAACGCAGCTGTTACCCCTTGCTGGCCAGTACAATGGGAAGGGAGCCTTCTAGGGGAAAGGAAAGGATATTTCACCTGCCCAGTCAGTAAAAGTAAACTGTCCCTTGAATATAACACCAGGAATCCAGTCTTGTTTGCAGTGATCTTCTCCACGTAGTGCACGCTGCATTTTACAAACAGGCTTTTACAACGACCCATTTATGGCATTTGGCTCTTGAAATACGCATTGACAAACAGTATCAGCAAAACTTTTTTTTTTACTTATGCAATTTGATGACTACTACAACAAATTTTGGAAGTCTGAAATTGCCTGGCTTTCCGTATGACCTCAATAAGTACATTATTTTAGACAACCTATTCTGGGATGAGAATATATGTTTTTTGACACTGCTCATGTATGTACAGCCTTCAAATGCTTTGCAACTGGCAGGAATAAGATGGTTAGTGGGGTTAAAATGGCTAATGGCCATTTCAACTGTGGATCTTCAGCCCACCTACAGACCTAGTCAATTATCACCCAAAGAGTACTTGGTAATCTATGTAAAATAAATTTGACTGTCTCACTTTGAACCTCAGGGGATGTGTCCATGCTACAAAATAACTTAGGTCAAAGAACTCCTCAGAAACTGTCACTGTATGGGCAGTTTCCGCAGAAATGTTGAAGCTGGAGTGTGTGTTTAGAACTAAACACAACCTTGCTTCTGAAGGAAAACCAAGGAGGATGAGAGTTTCAGCAGAAAAATGTTGGGGAAGATTACTATGGGCCCCACATCTCTATGCTCTGGATAGATTTCAATTCCAGCACCAACGCATTCAGAACTTGTTAAAGCAGTATTTTCCAGGAACCATTTAATAATAATTACTCCAGCAAAGCAACACATATTGCAGAGATGCTTTTATGAAATACAATTACCTGACATACTGCTGGGAGTTATGGATATGTAATCATTCTCGTTCTGCTTCTGTCACCGACGTCACCTGACAAAAAAAGAAAAAGGAAAAAACCCATGTAATACATCCATAAATGCAAATCTGCAGAATACCATTAACATTTAAACAGGATGGAACATTTTGGATCCTGAATACCACAGGCCATGTTTGATGGCTTAACACATTAAATTCAATGCATCTTCTTGCTTAACTGCATTAGGCAATGAATGCAAGTCAGGTCCAAAATCTGGTAGACTGGATGAACTGCGAGTAACAGGGATTTGGAAGGAAGGTCAAAAAGCTGGTGGCTACCGATGCAGAAGAAAAATTACTTGTTCCCACTTCACCAACTGATGAAGCAGGTTCAGAGGAGAACCACAAAAATGACCAGAGGGCTGGTACACCAATCCTACGAGGACAGGCTCAGGGAGTCGGGGTTGTTCAGCCTGAAGAAGAGAAGGCTCCAGGGAGACCTTATAGGAGCGTTCCAGTATCTGAAGGGCACCTACAAGAAAGCTGGAGAGAGGCTGTTTACAAGGCCATACAGCAACAGCATGAAGGGCAATGGTTTTAAATTAGATTGGACATTAGGAAGAAGTTCTTTACTATGAGGGTGGAGTAACACTGGAACAGGTTGCCCAGGGAGATGGTGGAGGCCTCATCCCTGAAGACATTCAAAGTCAGGCTTGACGAGGCTCTGAGCAATCTGCTCTAGTTGAGGATGTCCCTGCTCAGTGCAGGGGGGTTGGACTAGATGACCTTTAGAGGTCTCTTCCAACCCAAGGCATTCTATGATTCTGTAATTCCATGATATACACCCATTACTCTCACATTCAGTGAGAATAGAGGATTCAAAGGAATTAGAAATTCTCTGTCTACAGTCACATCTATTCTTCAATCACTTGAATTCAGAAGTCTATCAACTTTTACAAAGTTTTGCAATGTAAATAGTAATTATACTCATTCATCAGAATGCTAATGTATATGTACTTATTACTTAACTCTGCAACAACAGGATCTTCTATTTTACTAAGAAGAGAACTGCAGCTGTAAGGAACTGAATTTGGCATCCTGAAGTCACGGTTTTAATATTTAGATTGCCTCCCCCACTCGTATGTCTGTACATACACACTGACATATTAACCACACTCCTTTTCTGTTTGGTAGCAAAGACTGAAGGCCTGCAAGCTAGCTTTGTGTCATGAGAGAAAGTCACTGGTACCACCTATGGCATCCTCCTTCAGCAGTACGTGTTATCTATACCAGTCAGAGCGGTTTTCAAACAGAAATGCTGGAGGCAGCGTGCCCTTGTTGAGCTATCCCAGCCCAAAACACAGTATCCAGCTAGATGATCTTGGCTCGCTCCCTAGTTTAAGCACCAACAATCCACTCCAAGCAGAGACAATCCTAAAGGCATTACTCCAGAATAGAGACAAGATCTCATTAGAATTTTTAAATAAGAAATCCCAAGCCTACAAGTGACCCCAGTAATGCCACTGAAAAACTAGCCTGGGATCAGAGTCACGCTCTCTTGATCATCAGGAAACATGCAGCTTTTAAGGTTAGCATGCAAGTGACGTTCTGTTGGCAAAGGAGAAGCTCTTTCAGACTGCACTGGCCAGCATTTTATGTTAAGAAACTGTCTTTGTTAATGAATTTCTGGGTTTTAGTTCTCCCCATCCATCGGTGACACAGCCCTGCCTGCGTTTCCTCTTCACCAGTCTCCTCCTTGTCCTTGAAATAAATCTCCTCCACCAACAGCCGACAGAACACAGAATCACAGAATGGAAGGGTTTGGAAGGGACCTCGAAAAATCACCTAGTCCAATCCCCCCCATTGCCGGAGCAGGATCACGCAGACCAAGTCACACAGGAACTCCTCCAGGCGGGTTTGAAACGTCTCCAGAGGAGACTCCACAACCCCCCTGGGCAGCCTCTGCCAGCCTCTGTCACCTTCACTGTAAAGAAGTTTTTCCTACTATTCAAGTGGAACCTCCTGTGTTCTAGAAAGAACACGGGGCACACCTGCTCCATTCGGGCACAGGCTGCAACACCGGGATGAGGAAGCGAATGACCCTCGGCAACCGCACGGACCCTGTAACTAATGCATCTGGGGCACAGTCTCAAGTCTTCACCTCAGCCCATTGACACCCGCTCAGCGCTGGTCCCCCCAGGGCTGAAAACACCCCTGGGCCTAGGGACAGCCGAGAGGCGCCCAACAGGCCCGGCGGGGGCGGCGCTGCCGCTGCTCCACATCCCCCCCCGCCCCCGGGCCGGGCCCTCGGCGCCGCTGAGTGCAGCGCGGGGCGGGGCGGCGGCGCCCTCTGGCGGCCGCGGGGAAGCAGGGTGGGCGTGGGGATGGTGTGCGGGGCGCCTGTGCGTGCTGCTTCCCATGCAAACCTCTGTTATCTTCTCTGCCTATCTTTTTCATCGCTGCCTGCCTCATTACAGTATCTGGTAAATCTTTGAAATCCCTACTCCAGAATTGCTTCAACTGATTAAAAAAAACACAAAACAGTGAGAAACAAGCTCACTCTTTTTTAATTTTATTGAAGAAAACTTTAATAGGGAATTGAATAAGGCAAAAGAACACGGCGCTGGGTGCTTAGCCGTAGCCAGAGGCACGCCTAACTGCAACACAGTACATGTCCATATACCCTCCTATTATACATATTCAAGAACTCCTTTCCACATCCCCGCCCAAGGCCCGCCTTTCTTTGCTCTGTGAGGGTCCTGGGGATGAAGTCATCCCTCTTCCCCGCAATCTCCAAGCGAATTTCAGGAGGCGGGGACTGCTCCTTCTTCTCAGTTGCAGGGAACGCCCAATCATCTTANCCTACTATTCAAGTGGAACCTCCTGTGTTCTAGAAAGAACACGGGGCACACCTGCTCCATTCGGGCACAGGCTGCAACACCGGGATGAGGAAGCGAATGACCCTCAGCAACCGCACGGACCCTGTAACTAATGCATCTGGGGCACAGTCTCAAGTCTTCACCTCAGCCCATTGACACCCGCTCAGCGCTGGTCCCCCCAGGGCTGAAAACACCCCTGGGCCTAGGGACAGCCGAGAGGCGCCCAACAGGCCCGGCGGGGGCGGCGCTNTACATATTCAAGAACTCCTTTCCACATCCCCGCCCAAGGCCCGCCTTTCTTTGCTCTGTGAGGGTCCTGGGGATGAAGTCATCCCTCTTCCCCGCAATCTCCAAGCGAATTTCAGGAGGCGGGGACTGCTCCTTCTTCTCAGTTGCAGGGAACGCCCAATCATCTTACCTAGTTCTTGTTCCCGTCACTACAAGTCTGTTACATCTGCACAGCAACCCTTACAGTTACAGTAGCCAACACTCAGAACAACTTATCACACCCCACAAATCGAAATGCCCCCCACCCCTCTCCTCAAACAAACACACAAAAACCCCAACCCAAAACAATGTTTGCTGTATTTGTAAAGCAAGCACAAAGTAAAACCTACTGGAAGCTTTACAGCACAAACTAGTAAAAACCCATATCCTTCAGCGTATAAGTTACTATGTGGTTTTATCCCCTTGTCTTTTCTTTCAAGCGAACCACCCGAGATTCCATCTGGGCTCTTAGAAAAGACAGTATCTCCTTAAACTCTTAAGGGAAAAGCAAGTAACTGTGCTTGATACTTGCCATGTACAACCACACTACCAGAGGCAACGACACAAAATCTTTATTTTGCTACTGAAATCTTGCAGAAGTTCAAAATCCTCCACAGTTTGTCAATCAAAAGATTAAAGAGGATACAAATTTAGATCAGGCCTCCAATTAAAATCAGACTTCGACCCATCCCACCATGTCATGGGACCCCATGAACCTCAACAATAAGTAATTTCCCAGAATTTAATTGTGGTTTGGTGACTCAGTGACACATAAGTGATCTTGAAGTAAACAATTGAGTACTTTAAATAAAAATTCTGCCCCTCCTGTAAATAATTACTTACTAACCCTAAAATTATTGTTTTGGAGCCAATCTATTAAAAAGGAGACAATAAAAAGGAGAAATAGCAAAGTTCTTCAATAAATTCTGTGTAAAGAGAAAAATTCCAGCTATCCTGGGAGTTTTGCCATTTTCCCTGATGAGACCAGGGCTTGGCATGAAGGCAGCTGTCACTTGTGTAAAAAACCTAATTATGAAATGACTGTAGGAAAAAAGTTAGTCTTTTGTTTAAAGCATTACACTAATGTATCTGGCTTTGGCACCATCCTTCGCTCTCCCACAGTTTAAAATGGAGAATGTGCATTCTCTTTCTCTCCTCATGTCCGCCTACAAAATAAGTTTCTTGGGAGCACGTCTTGGTGTTGCTGTGTGGATGTCCAGCATCTTGCCCAACTACTGCCTCCACAAGGTTGATTCAGCAACTGCCAAAAGATACATAGTAAATGAGCCCATTTGTAATACCCACTTTGTACCTGAGGGTGATTTTAACAATCTTTCCAAATGTATCAGAATTTTTTTCAGAAGGATGCTTTTAGCCTGTACTTTACATACCAGAAGCAATTTCCTTTTTTTTTTTTCTAAGGAATGTGACACATGGACAGAAACATGGAAGTACATAACTATTTATTCATTCTGGCACCCGAAACCTTAACCATCTTCTGAAGGCCTAGCACGGTTGCTAGTTTACATGAACAAAAAGAGTAAGTGGTTTCTACAATGATTACAGCAAGTTCTTCTTGAAGGCTTAGACATAAGAGATGTTGGAGGCAATCGAGTTCTTTTTGAGAGTCTACCACTAAAAAGCACGTGAACAGGCACAAACGGGAAGGAGGTGGGTGAGTCACAGGCAAGGCTCCGCCACATCAGACCAATAATGTCTGGGAGTCTTCACAGACATTGCAGAGTAAGTTTCTTTCTTGCCAAAAGTGACACAATTTTTATGGTTAAGCTTTGCTAACATCACAGGGAGCAGGCTTCATTAGATTATCTTTTGTGCATTGAGCACTCATTTGCCCACAAAGAGCTAGCTGAGGTCTCATGGCACTGAGTCACAAGCCTTGAGCACCCAGCACTAACTTCAGAGGTTGCTATCTCACATCCTGCATGATGTCCCTGCCAGAAAGCCAAGGCAACAGAGCAGGAGGTGTGCTCTTTCTCCATCACAGGAGTTAAACCTACTTTTTGTCTTTTTTTTTTTTTTTTAAACAAGGTGGTCCTTGCATTCATATCGAATACCTCCAATTCTGATAATGAGTTGTGTCTCAGATACAGCCTTGCACCAGGAAAAAAATATTCCTATTTTACCCCAAATCAAAAAAGACATTTTTGGGATCTTCATTTCCTCTGGCCTTTAAAGGTGATGTTTGGAATTAATTCTCAGGCTTTGGTCTCCAACCTAGAAAACACCATCAAGCCATATTGCCAATTACTGCACTTCCTTTCTTTTCCCATAATGAAAGGCGATTAGCCAATTAACATTAATCAATGTGGTTAAGCATTCCCCAACTCTCACCAAGCGCCTCCTCCTTCACACAAATACATTGGATTAACCAATGGCTATAAAAAAGGTTTGTGCTGCTCAGGGGATGAGGGTGTTCTTGACCTTACTCTTGCTTCAGGTTTAGATGGTGGCTGCCAGTCTCCCCTAGACCAGGGGAACGCTAATTATGTGGTTTGAATCCCAGTCCCTGTCTGTACCAGGAACCATGCACTTTCTGGTGAGCCTCAGGCTTCCCTTCCCACTAAGCAAGCAGCGGTCCCAGGAAGCATATGGGCAACAGCGTTGCTGTCTTCTGTCTCATCTCAAGGCAGAGGCAGATGAGAAAAGGGATTTTGCACCTTTCAGAAGCACTGACAAGCGACCTGGCTCCTTACCCTTCACTGGAATGTCCCCTGACATCCCCTTTTAAAAGTCAAAGGGAGGACGACAGGACAACCTTGCTCATCCACCCAAGTCCCTCCTGTAACCCTGCCTGCAACACCCGATAGCTCTGGCTTATCCCTGGCATCCTTATACAACACTCTTACACAACGCTCACTGTTTCTGTCTCTCCAGGAGCTGGGCTGTCTCCAAGGAGAGGAGCCTTGTGAAGAGAGGAGGCAAAAGATGCTGGTGGACCTGCAGGAGGTTGGGAGCCTGCCCAGGTCTTGGGATGCAGCAGGGAGCAGGTGAGGGTGCAGAGCAGGACAGCAGAGCAAGCAGGTTTTCTAATGGGGTGAAAGGTAAAGCTCCAGCACAGTCAGACCGAATGCTCCAGGGTGCCAGGCCCTCAAGCTATGCCCTGGCACAATTGTGGCCCATTTGTTTTTCTTGGGGGCTATCTTGACTTGGTGGTGATGAATTATGGGATGTGACTTCTGAACATTTTGTTCTGCAAACTCCCTCTGTGAAAGTCGGTCTCACTTCTAACTTTATCTTCAGTGAAAAATCCAAAGTAGCAACTCTGCATCAGGAAAAATGACAAAGCAGTCTATAGGCCGTATTGATGCCTAACTGAACATTTAAATTTGTTTCAATATTTAACAGCAAAGCAAAATTAGTATTTTAGAGCACAGTTATACAGAAGATTTTGTACTAACATATTCAGTGAAAAATGTACTAGAGTGTGGCTTATCGTACATGATACTTATATAATGAGGAAGAAGTATTTTCTCCCTTATAAAACATACTGAACAACTAACTGAGAAATAAAAATCTATCTAGTTTTCTAGGTACATTTAATGAAAAGTCCCCATCAGAACTGACTTGTAGGCATGAGCTCAGAAGTGGACTTTGACTCATGGTTTTATTGCTAGTCTAGTTCAACTCATGAGGACACAAAAACATGCAAATAAAGCATAAAACCAAAAGCACAGTGCACTATCTGTATAAACATTTGCAGTTTGTCCTGAAACACTTGATCAAAAAGGCAAGGAGCTACTGAGTTTTCTAACATGAATGTCCAGCAGTTCTGTGTGATCTTATGCTTTTCTCCTCACACAGACTCAACATGAGCTCTTTAGTACAGGGTACTGGTTTTACTTTTGAGGCTCAGAACTTTCGATTTTAACTTGTTTTTTAAATGCTCTAAAAATTGCTGAGCACTAGCAAGTCAAGATTATGGATGCTCTGCATTAGTCAGGATCAGACCAGACTGCTCAGCTCTGTGAAGGCATCAGCAGCTTTTTTAAAGCATGAAGGCAGAAAATTACTATATGCAGACAAAAAGCCTGATAAATTATAGTGGTAACCTCACTGCTTCACAGGTTTTTGAAAGCACTTGTGTTTCAATATGCAGAACTGCAGGTTGAACAATGTTAATTTAGATGGACAAAGTAATTTCTGCTATAGTCCCATGTTGGTGAGACCAGTTCTGCCATACGGTCTGCAAGACAGGCTGAATGATAAAGCTATTGGTTTGAACATATTTACAAAAAATAGATACAGCACCACAAAATGAAGTAGTACCAGACAAAAGCTGATTAAGAATTTCATCAGAACCTAATGTCTTATTGTATTGGGGTAAACTCATCTTTTTACAAGCTAATGGAATTCATAATAATTGATTTTGTTAGAGTCAAAAAGAAAAGACTTTCAGTATTTCCATCTGTTTCCTGGTAGCCTGCACGCACTGGAAAGGCAGTCTCATAGGTATCATCAACAGTACGTGGTGGAAGACTGTAACATTACCTTTAAACCACCTGGGCATCAAGCAGAAAACTGAGTATTTAATGCTTCTCTCACCCAGTACTTACAGAAACGAGTAACGTTATCTCACTCAGAATATCTCAAATCACTTATTATCACGGTGTGGAGCTGTTGACTAGCCCTAAGATGTAAAAGCTCTATGAAATCTGCTTATATTCGGCTTAAAACTCACTCAGCACAGTGGGCTGTAGCCTCTCTTTGCTTTACTTCATCTCCTTGCAGAGGTATCGGCTCTCAGGCAAGCGCTTTGCTTTGGCCTACTCCATGCGTACACAGGAGGGCATGAGAGGAGCACAAAACTGGAGGCAGCCCTGTTTAGCCACTGTTTTGATAACCCGTGTTTTATTTCCTATGAGGGTTTTCCTCAACATTAAACGTTACAGTGAAAGCCAGACAGATTTGCCAAAGAGTAGCCCATCTGTAACTGTGCATTAAGTGATGTTTATATCATTAGAGATCTAAGCCTGAATTCAGAAAGATGTCTACCCACTTGCATAAATATCCAGCTAAGCAAGGACCCTGGAGGGCCAAGAATTACAGAAAAGCAAAAAGGATCATATAAAAGACCTTGTATTTAAGTGATTATTCCTGTGTTTTTTGAAGAGCATGTGAGACACTTCATGGCTTATGTGTTCACTCTCTGGTCTATGGGAGTTTCATTCAGACAACAGCTTTGACGTAAAACTTTTCTTGTTTGTCTGTTTTGTTCTGTCAACTCAGGAAACATTAGCTCTCCCTGAAATTTCAACAAAGGACAGTTTATCTTTGATGGTAATTTCTCTTATTACTTGCTGCAAAGCATGTATTAGACAAAGGCTGTCTTGAATCACCCAATAAATCTCCACAACTGACTAACATCGGACAATCCCAAAGACACTAAATTTCAAAGACTTCTATTGAAACTGGTGTTTTTTCACCCTCATGATGAAACGGATTAAGAAGAAGAGTATTTTCCAAATGCCAGGATGGGAAGTACCTGGTTGAATATTGTTAACAAGGATACATTTTGTCAATGCATTTTATATATACTGTGCCCAAAAAGTCAGTGAAGCAGAAATGAGTATGATGTAAACTACAAATGTCACTCTGAATACGGATAAGCATTACCCTAAAGATTGGTACTGGCATTTGTTTGAGCTACTTCCAGGGATTCAGATACGAACAGCAGAATTAATGCAGCTTTAGGCTTTCTACTTTTCTTAACCAGAGCTTCAGAGAGTCACCACTCAGTTTAAAAAATAAATTCTAAATACTGAAAAATCATTGTGTATATTGCAGGTCTTGAGTTACAGTGTGCAAATACACAGAATTTTGCAGAAACCCACAGAAAAGAAAACAGAGATGCTGTTACAGCTATGGATTTAACCTCATGGGTTTTGGTTATTGTGCGATTTGCCATTTCCAAACCTGAATCTATTTGTCCTAAAAACTGATAGCTGAATTGCCAAACCACTAAATGCTGCTATGTTCCAGATTCCAGACCTGAAATGTATGGCTTCAATTATAACTGAGGGAAAACTCTGAAGAAGCTTATTTTTAACAAAATTAAGGTAACGGATCAGAACAGGAATCCCTAGCCAGAGAAGCCTGTAGTAGGGGGACAGAGACAGCTTAAAACCTGCACAGATCCTTGCTACAAGTTGGACTGGTGGTCCTGGAGCCTTTGCCTGCCACTGCAGAAGCAGCTCAAGGGAAACGGCTTCAGTCAGACATTGATAGGGTGACAGGCACCAAAAGGGGCCAGAGTATCTCTGGATGTGTAGGTTCAGGTCTCACATTGCGCAGCAGGGCAGATAATATCCCTGGAGTATGCTGAAGGCGTATCAGAGGCACAAAAAAGTACTAACGATGTAAAAGGTGGAACAGACAAGTGAAGTTAAATGATTACAGTGCTGGACTGACATCTCTCAGTTGAAAGTTGACTCTGGCTTGGCCAAGTGATAGGAAAGTGCGCACACGATAACTATGCTCAAAAGCGAACAAAGGATGATGGAAGAATGTGACTGCTATGGGAAATTTGGTTAAATTATACTAACGGTTACTGGTGGATGTGTAATTAGGTTAGAGGACAGTTATATTTAAAAAGGAGAATTCCTGTCTGGTTTTAGTTGATATTTTGAAATGGAGAAGCCCATATTGCTATTTCTGAGGCTTACCCAAAAGCTTATTTTTCAAAATAAAAAAAATCAATGACTTCACTAACAATTAGGCTCAAGTTGGAGAAAGCTTTATGCAAACATCCCCTCTGAAAGTTCAAAATACAAAACACATGTTTTACAGATACATAAATATATTTATAATTATTATAAATAAAGAGTTTCAAGTTACCTGGTAATAAACTGGTGATCACAAAATATGACTGCATTAAAACTATCTAAACAACATTTGCTTATAGTTTTGGGCAGATAGGAGTCATGGAGAGAAGGAGTAACACTTATGAAAATGAAGTAGAAGCTCTTACTTTGCTTATTTTAACAGAAAATTGCTTGGACTCTCTGTAATAGCTCTCTCTATAGGACCAGCACTTCATGAAGTTAACTGGATTTCAGCTGAGGATTGTCACAGCTTATAAGGTACCACGTTCAATGTCCTATTCCTTTTTACCCTCATTTTTTTGGAACAAACGCATTATGCCATATTCCCAACTAAATAATTCACTCTTTAAGCCCAGCAGAGTTTCCTAAGAGGTGTGTTCTAACCTCTATCACTTCTTATACCCTTTTTCCTGACCTCATAGGGGCCCCAGTGCAGAGTGTAGAGAGGACAACTACTTCTTCTCAGAAGAGGCACATATCCTAATGTTAAGTGCAAACATTATAGATGCAAAGCTACTTTTGGGTGCAGACTGGAAACAAATCACATAGCCTCAGTGTTAACAATGGCCTTTCAGTATGTCCAATAAAGCAGTGATTTTTTTTTAAACCTCCCTTCTTGTTTGCAGCCTCATTTACAGCTAACAATAATAGAATCAAGCACAGAAATGAAAAGAAAAAGTTTAATCGCTGATGATTTTGCTATCTCTCCCAAGCAAACAACAAAAGTCCACAACCTTTTAACCTTTTCCATCCTATTTGCTAATTACTTATTTTGTAATTAACCCATTATGCATCTGTCATTGTGTTTTAAATTAAATCACTTTAATTGCTAGTAAGTAGGGTTTATTTAGTTTCTGGTATGGTTGTACGGGGTCATGAGTGGGGAGCTGTTGAACCACTGTGAGTTACAGGTGGCTCTCTGCAAAACTGCTGAAGTTGGCAAAGATAAAGAAGAGTTAAGCTGCTTTCTTTAGGTGATTTGATTTTAATGTCTAACAGCGTATTTCTAGTAGATGGAAGTTTACTGCAAATACGAGAGGGTATCTTTTGTTCCTTGTATATAGATCACATTGGGCATGATTTTGTTTCTTCAAATAATTTTAAATAAAGGAACAATTATGTTAATAATTATAGAAAATGTCTATAACCACAACACTTACTTTGCTATACAGTAGAATGCTGTGAAATGCAACACAACTTTAGACTGACAGCTGAACTTCAAATAAGTAGAAAGGATCTAACACAGGGAGCATTAAGTATGGGGCTAACAGTCAAGATACTTCAATATCTCCATATAAAACACCATAAAAAATGAGGATAGACATAAAAGATTTTGTTCTCTATAGCACAGCACCCTTCTACCCCTTGTGTGACCTGACTCACTTAACTGACTCTGCAGAAGATACCCACTTGTTTTGCTGAGTTAGTTTTGCGCTGGTTTAGTGAGCTGAATCAGCCCTGCAAGGTGGCTGCCGAGCAGCACAGCTGGCGTGTCAATGGCAGGAGCCCACAGCTCCAAGGAGGGAAGGGTAGAGAGAAGAGGTTCACCCTGTCTCATAAAATGGCACCCTGGAGGAACACAGTATGGGTTTGAGCCTTTTACAATAAACCAGGGCACTTATGATTCTGCGCATTGAAATTACTTTTTAACTGTTAAAATAATTTCTGAAGGTTTCTGAAACATCTTCGAAGGTTTCAAGTCTTGCACTGGGGGAAAAATCCCCTGAAGATAACATAATTCATTGTAATTTTTCTTTTTTGTATTTCAATCCTTATACAATGAAGAAAGGCACTAAAAAGCATTTGCTGTATGTAGTAGAGAATGGCAATATGAATTGGTAAGGTCAGGCTTCCCTTTAGTATTAAATAAAGTCAAGAATCTAGTAATGATGAGACATGAGAATAAATTTCCAGCAAGAACCCAAGGCCACGCTTTTGCTCAGTAACCTAAACATATCTATGGATCAAATAAACAATAAATAAAGTCCACACATAGGAAAGCTGACAGATTTAGCAAGCTGAACTTCCCACTTAGACTTTGTTCCGTGAATTCATTAAGAATACTAAAATCCAAGATTAGCCTAGATGTTAAATGTTTTCTTTCTTGACCCTACCAGTAAAAAAAGTGTATGAAATCACAGGGGGTTGTAGAGCACACCTTAATAAGACCTATATAACCCTTCCAAAAGGCAGTCTCTGTGTCTAATGAGGAAGCTGTAATCAATCTTTGAAGCTTGTTCTGTCATCTACAGATTTTTACCATCGGTTCTAGGCTACAAAGACACGGTACATGGATGGAAGATTTTGGTGCAGCATTTTCTTGCTGCTGAATGTCTACCACTGCACTCATCCTGACGCCTTCCTTGCCAGTCTAAGTAACTACACACCTCCATGGTTAGTATGTCTCTGGAACTCCCCCACCTGTGCATCATCTTTCAGCAGAGTACGCCATTTCTCCACTCACTTTGCTAGCACTTTCACTGTGAAACAAGGCTTACAGGTGTGGAGGAAGATGATGAGGGACTGCAGAATGATGAAAAGGAGAACAGGAGACATAGTGGTGACTTCTAACTTTTGAAAAAGGAGCTGCTGGATGGTCTTCAGGGACAATCTGTCAGAGAGAAGCTATCAAAAGCTGAATAAATACAAAAATCTCTTGTATAGAGAGGAAGAACACAATCATAAAGCTTATGTTTGCTTAGAAAAGGGCAAGAGGGGCAAAGAAGCAGGAATGGAACTGAATTAAAACTCAGAAAAAGACTCCTAACAGCTGTATTCTGAAGATATATGACCTATCTTAATATGACCCATATGAGACCTATTTTGAGATGATGAGGCTCTGAGCAGGTGTTCTACAAGCTTAGACCAACAGAGATAACCAAACCACTGAAAGAAGGAGACAGCTTTGAGAGTGGCCTGCATATAGGCGTGTAGAGACAGGTCCACCCTGGAGACAGCACACAAGCAGCCCAGGTCTCTGGGAGACCAGCAGGGAAAGAAGAAGCATGTGAAATTCAGTTGTAAAGCCCTGTTCTGCACTGCCCGCTTCGCCTGAGGTGTGAGTTGGACATCTGCAGTTCTTTCACCTTCCCTTGTTCTCCAGTTGTTGGCTCAGTATCCTCTGATCTTTCCAGTTTCACAATTGCCTGCATTCAACCCATAGCAGAGGTAAAGTATTTGGGACTTGAGACATGCATTTATCAAAGCAGTAACACTAGGGGTCTTGAGAGGCCAGAAGGAGGTCAGTATGGAAGCAGGATTCTCCTAGTGTCCTAAGTAAAACCCTGATATGAGCAGACACGTTTTCCCCAGAGAGGCAAAATTACCACCAAAAATTACATGGGGGAATCTTATCCACCCCCTTTATTAAGTTCACTGAACTCTAAATACCATACTGGTTAGCGACGGCTGTATGACTGAGGTAACATCAGGGCATCAATTTGAGTTTCTCTATCACCCTGAGTTGGTGGGATGGGTCAGGCTTGCCTTTTAAAACATCATTTCTCCTCTCTCCCTCCTCCTTCTTTACAATTTTCCAATTAATCTCTCTTTCTGTTCCAGTTTCTAATTTTTTTCCTCCACTATCAAACACCAAAGCCACAGCCCTAATAACTGTCTTTGCCTACTGCTCCTGTGTGTCTGCCACTTGAAGAACAGATCCTCGAGGAACATAATTGCAAGGAGGGGCAATCACCATTCAAAGAAAACCTTGTTTTAAGATATCCAGCACAGATGACTTCAAAGGTTAGCAGGAAGATACTGCATCTGACCTGGTATGGAGCACTAGGGGCAAGACAGCGATAAAAAAAGGGTGTGCTCCATATTGGTGCAGCCTATTGGACAGATTCAAAGAATGGGAGAGTTTTCTGTTCCAAAGCTTAATGTAAACACACTGCACTAGTAAGGGGTGGAAGACACAAACACGAGGATTATCCAACTCAAGCTACCAGATGAATTCTCTCTGCTTATCTCATGAAAAAATTGCCCAGAAAATGCAGACAATGAAGAAGCCAAAGACAGCCAAGCGAGAAATCACAAGCAAAATGACTCCTGAACTAAGGCGAGATGTAAATGGCTACTTTTTCAGTGGATTTCATTTCTCCATTAGCGTCATCTCTATTTAGCTAACATGCAGTTTGATTTATAGCCAGACACTCAGAGACAGTTTTTACGCCAGACACATCAATCAGGAGAAACAGAACAGGATGTCATCTCTGCATTGCTGATACTGAGGCTTCCAGTGATTTATCTCAGCAGCATCACACAGATATTGAAAAGGACAGTGGCAATAGATGATCTTACAAGTGATATTCCATATACTTCCCACAAGGCTTATCTGGAAACATGCTAAAAAAGCATCAGAGACATTTTTTTCCTCTTGCGTTCCATAGAGTCTAGAGCAGTAAAATATTAAGTGTCAAAAGTGACACACCAATCTAAATTAAGGATGTAGGCATCTTCCCATCCAATGATGGGAAGAAGCTAATCTATCAGAGCAATTTTAGAACTAATAAGTTTCGTAAGCATTAATATATGGATCTAATCTACATCCAACGTTATCCAAATTACCTTGTGCTGAAAGAACAAGCTCTGTATAATGAAAAGAAATGAACGAAGCTCAGAGAAAAATAATTAAAACTGGGAGTTGCAATGGGAATTGGAATCAGCACTGCTTTATGTTCCGTGTTGAAAATTTATTTTTACGGTAACCCAGCTTCCTCATCCATAAGGTGGAGATGATAATACTCACTTCAGTTCCAACAGTATGCCAGAAAGATCTACAGATAAGCCATCAGAATTGCTATTATTATTACTGTATATACTTGGCACGCTTTTTTTACTTCAAAGCAGCTTTATAGATTGTGTTTCTGGTCTACTCTCAGTGTTTTGGGGATCACTTTTTTAAGACTTCAGAAAAGTTGTTCTCAGTTTATTTAGTACATTTGGGCATATTCTTTGCCATTCACTTTAATTCTATTTTACAGCTTATTAGTTTTACAGGATTTTGTTCTCTGTATGATGTGGGAACACAGTAGAGCAATGATTCAACTAACACCAGTTCTACCAAGCAGCCAGATTTAACAGGCTATTTCTTGTTGTATGCTATAAACACAGTGAGCAGCCAATCTGATATTTAATGATGCAAACCACAAGCAGAGGTAGTATTTTGTGCCAAGCTACAATATGTGGAGATTGCAAAAGCTCATAGCAAAATTTCTGTGAAAAAAACCCCTACACCACAGAGGTTTTTGAGTTGTTCTTTTGTGTGAATCAAAACTAAGCATCTTTACTCGGAAAAGCAGATAGATTAATTAGAAATACCCCAAAGATATTGACGAAATGAGAGAACACTTCATATTGTCCATGGAAGGTATTTGCAACCAACTGTGCTTTTTATGGAAAACTTTATCAGAACAGGATTCCCAGATTTATTTTCACGTTCTGCTATTCACCAACTAAACGACTTCAGTCTGAATGATACAGAAGTCTGATTATGTGGGAAGCACAAAATGTACTAGCTTCTAAAGAGGGCTTATATTTTAGTGTCTGTGAAGTTGTTGAAGAATCTTACATAAGAAGTTATTTATAATGACTTAAAATTAGGATTTTCTTTGAGGTATCCTAACCAAATCACAGAAAAAAAAAGACTTGTGAAACAGGATGGGATATGTTTTACAATTGGCTCCTTGGTTTTTTTAAAGATATCTTTGTAGATCTCTCAGAAGTGAGACTGGTATATATTAGGATTTTCTGAAGAGGCACAAACCCCACAATTTTGTAGTCCAGGGTACAGTGGACTATAAAGTGCTGTCACATACAGACAATAAAATGAAAAAAAAAGTCTTAAAAATTCAGAATGAAAAAGGAGAGTTGCCAGCAATGACCTGACTCACAGTTCCTGAGTGCTTGGAGTTGACAGTACTGGATCATTGGAAATGCTTTAGTAACACAGAGATCTCTTCACTCCTGAACAAACCGACATCACTACCATCCATCAATTTGCTGGAATTTACAACCACGCTGGGCTTGATTTCTGAGCTATTGTGGTCAACAGCTATAGCCAAAATATCTGTCTCTCTTCCAGTTCTCTATTTTAAAAATCATATATCCTTTTACTACATTTTACATATATTTTTTTCATTTTAGTTGTATTAATCCTTAATTTTTTTAATTTTTTATTTTTTTTTTTTTTTTTTTGTGGTAGAGGAATGGGCTACAATTCATGCAAACCATGCACAGTTGTACAAATAAATATTCTGTTTGATCCTCCAGGACAGATTTAAGATGTCATTGTCAGCTTCAGGATATCTGCCTGTATTAGTCATCCTGCCAGCATTAAGATAGTAAACGAAAAGATAAGGGTTTGCTGTAAGGCCCATTGAAGCAGAGGGAGTCTCTACTGACGTCAGCTATTTTGTGCCACATTCCTCTAGCAGGGATTAGGACACAAAGAAGGGCTTCTCACTCCAAATTCTGTAGTTACTTCTTCACATGCACACATTTTTATTGAGCAGGCTCAATAAAATCTTCTGGGATTATCACTCCTACAACCTTTACACAGTCTATCTGGGCAATGGGCCAGGCCTTCATATTTACAAAGGAAAGGCTTTTCCTCTGCCCATCTGATTTTATCCCTTTACTTCACCCTCTTATTTACTGTACTTCCTTCACCAGGCTCAAAGAGGTTGGTCCTTTGTTGGACATCTACGTTTTGGAAGCAATAAACTGGCACGAGATGGCTTTTTCAAAATCACGCCCAAAATACTTGCTCATGGGAATACATCATTTAGGGACATGACCTATAGGGACAAAACGGTCTGCCTGCTGGGCACCGAAGCCCAGTTCCCCTTGGACATCTTGCCAAATTGGCCCGTGCTTGCCATTTTCACGTGAGCCACTGACCTCAGCAGCAGGTCATGCGGACACCAGCAATGCTCCGGCCACTGCTCTCCCACTCCTGCAGCAGCGCCCAAGGTCGGTTTTCCTTCTGACATTGAAAACTTCCTGTTGGATCCAAGATGTTGATCTCAACCCAACTGTGGAGTCTGGGTGGGAATCTCCACCCCTGGGGAAGTCACCGGGCAGGCAGAGTGATGCTGCTAACATTGCTAACAAAAGTGATAGGTGAAGAGGAGCTTGGCCAAAACCAGCCAAGTGTTACAGACAAAGAAAGGGGAGGGCAGAAGACCTGCTGGGGAGCAGAGCCGTGCAGGGTCAGCAGGATCTATCATGTCACCTAAGACCAGGATTACCAAGGCAATTATAAGTTGGGATGGGTGTGGAAAAAATAGGACCAAGGGGAGAAAAAACAATTAAAGGCAGGTTGTCTATTTGGGAAGAGAATGGAGAAAAAAGGTACAAGAGCAGCATAAAGGAGGGTCAAGAAATGGCAAAAGGGATAACAACAGATGCAAATAATGTTAACCAGGGCTGCTTGGAGGTATCTATCAGGAGGCCATGTCCTTGACTATTACAGCCTGTTGTGCTAGATCAGAAACAACCAAGCCTGCTGTTCTGAGCACACCATGTGTGCCAACCTGCTGGTGCAGTCAGGAGGACTGGAAGGGATGGGAACAGGGGAACATCTGAGGTGGATGGACTGAGTATCTGATGATGACATGGTGGTGCCCATGTCAGGCCTGACATGTGTCAGCCTCTTCCTGACCTCCTCCTCCTCCTCACGTGCACACCAGCAGAAGGAAACCCTCTCCCACCAACATGGCGTCATCTCCCCAAAGCAGCTTCAGCTAAACTGATACAGGCAATGGCACTTTTCCACGGGCACAGCTTCATATGTATTAGGGGCTTTGCCAGGATAATTTCACTAGCTAGGAGGGGATGATTATTTTTATATGCCTCTACACAACATATGTGTGCTGGCAACATCATCCAGACTCACTTCACTGCTTGCCTAGTCCCAGAGGAGTTAACACCTTCAAATTCAGTAAGCAGCAGAGAGCATAAGGAAACTGAATTGGCCATATTTGTTCACAAAAATGCTACATGAAATTATTGCATTCTTACACTGAAAGCATTATTTTTGTGACAACAGGGACAGGGTGAAAACAGAACTCTCTTCCTTTCAATTTGTTTTTTTTCCACTGGCACTTTTCTAAAATAACTCTTAGATTTTATTTTTTTTCCAGTTAGTTTCATACAGACGAAGTTTTCCTTGGAAGTGTTACTGTCTTTAGATAATGCACAAATTATCCTTAAAAAGAGTATGTAGTATATTATCCTCAGGCATGTACAAACCCAAATACTCCCCCTCAAAGTGAAGACTACTGCTGCTGCTTAGTGAAATAACTAAGGTTTAGTTTTCCAGCAGACAGATGTGCTGCCTTCGGTGCCAGCCAGGTTTCTGAAGTTCTTCAAATACAAAGTGAGATATCAGAGAAAAAAAAAATTCATCTGCAACAGTCAATATCCTCAAAAATAAAAGCGAGTCCTAAAATCCTCAACTGGAGATAGACAAAAAGAATACAAAGAGGCTTGTTCATTAAGGAGACGAGTTAATAAAATCCGAAGACCAGCTTGCAGAAAGAAATCTGCCTGGCTCCACACCAAGACATCTACAGTAGATATAAACCCAGAAACTTCTCTAAATGCATTGCCTCTTACTCATTACAAAGTGGTTTTTTTATGAAAACCTGTTTCATTTTGTCAGAGGCAGTGACTGAATCTCCACTGATAACACCTCCCGTGTTCGTAGCACATTTGCAGCTGAGCAAAGCACTATTCGATGCTTCAAATGCATATAGTTGCACAAAGCAGATTAACGCTTGAGAATCCAGGTTTTCCCAGGAAGAATCTGGGAATTGGAATGTTAGCCATTGCCAGCATTTTTTTTTGTTGGGTTTAGGATCCCACTAGAATATGTAACAGTACCATGCATTCTTCTTTGATGCTTTCTAATGAAGAGGGATATTTCATATGTAGTGCTTTTTAAAATAGGAATAAGATTTTAAGCTGCTAAAGAAAAAGCTCTATTTGTTGGGATTTGTCAATCAATGAAATAGCAAATAGTCTGGAAGTACACCAACCTATGCGTAGTGTTAACAATCACATTTGGAAGCTAAATAACATGAAACAACCAGTATACTTTTTTTGTTGTTACTGCACTGTGGGGAAAACATCTGACAACAGGTAAAACAATTTTTGTGGGGTTTTTTTTGGGATTGTTTGGGGTTTTAATTATTATTATAAATTGTTTAATCCCCCATCAGATTTTAAAATAATGAAATCAGATGGAAAGAAGTGGTAGTGATTTAATTTAAAAAATATATATCAAGATTAATATATGGGCAAATGACCTTCCATTAATTCTTAGGCAGCGGTAATCACAGTTCTCAATGTTTTTGATCTAAACCTCAAATTTTATTTGGGGCACAGATATAATATTGAGTAGTTGTAGACATGAATGATGAGAAGCGAAGCTCCTCTTTACAATGATCACCAGTCCTCTGTTTCAAATGGGTTAGATAAAGATGAGATTTCTAACTGAAATACTTTGCCTTTGCAAAAGCAAAAAGCTGACAAGCAGTCTGATCTTGAATCATAGCCTGATCCTGTTCCCATTTAACTCGAGAGAACTTCTACCCACTGCTTATGTTCTTCCATAGAGAAGCAGAGACAGCTCAAGGCAGCAGGCGAGGTAGGCAGCAGCCTAGAGCAGAACGCTGCCTACACCACCCCAGAGAAGATGGAACGCAGTGCTCATTTGCAATTCCACAGCCCTCCCTAGTACACCGTCTCACAACTCAAATGCACTGATTGAGACCAAGGGCTTCAGCTGAAATTTTACCAGGCTAAGAGTACACATTATTTATAAGTCTCAGCTGCTCTGGAATGGGAGACCCGATTTCTTAAATATTCTTCTGCCTTACAAAATTTGTATTACCACGTAATTCACTTCCTGAAAAAAATGTAGGTTTTTACATACTCAAGAAATAAACCTTCACTAGATGCTGGGGCATATTTATTTCTCTCAGTATTCTTTCACAGCTGATGGACATGTCATTTTGTTTTGTTCTATTTTTTAAATCCATGTGAAAGTACTCCAGGCTGATTCCAGTTCCACACTGTAGATTTCTCACAGAAGAGACTGACATTTTTCTTTCTGTGGTTTCAGGGAATATTTAAATATTTTATCATAAAAAGAAGCGCAGCTTTAGCAAGGATACTGAGAGACCCCCACCATGGCCAATGCTACCTACCTAGCAAGGAGGTGCAGAGCTGGAGATCAAATCAGAGAAGATGAGAGATGGGAACGGAACAGCCTGATCTGTTATGCACAGGGCATTTCCTCCTGCTTTCGGAAGACAGGGACAGATCTCACTTGTCCAGCTCCCAAAGTGAGCACTGTCAGTCCAAATTCACTGTCTTAGGGGTGGGACTTAGCTTCCACTCCTCTCCAAGGCGTTTCCCACTATGGGCTGCTGGAGCAGGTTCATGTACAAGTGTCGTAAGAAACCCCAAGAACTAAGCCTCAAATAACTTTGGACTTTGAAAAATAGGTGTCACAAAACAAAACCTTCATGCATTTATATACAAAAGACTCCTGTGCTGCACTTGTCATTCTGATCTCCAAACAAAGTCACTGGTCTGGTCCCTCCAGTATGTCAGTGCTCAGCTCCTTGAAGGAATGTAGAATAAAGCCCATATTCAGTTTGTTAGTCTTCTTTCATTCCTCCTTAACACAGATTCCTAACATTTCATCTTTCTGGTCTCTCTTAAAAGTCAGGAAATATAGAGAAATCAGTGGGTGTTTTTAAGCACTTTAGTTGCCAAAGTATGACTTGAATGGTTATAATACGTGATTCAACTTAAATGAATCTCTCCATGTCCTCACCATTTCAAGATTACCAAAAAGATTACATTTCCTTAGAGATGTTTGTATCACCAAATCAGAAACTTCAAATGATAGTCTGGTATTTGTAAATTCTAAGTCAGAAAATATATCAAATGTCATTAGCTTTGCAAACAAAAGCATATAGAAAACAATTTCACCACTAAAGAGGAAAACTTTGTAGGAATCCATTAATTAAAAGACACTGGAATTAGTATTCCTTAATTCAGGGGGGGTTACGGAACAATAATGTCTTGTTTTAAAAAAAGGGGGGGGGCTGTTGAAGATGTCACAAAAGTACTGTCAGGGATTTTAATTATGAAAAAAAGCATCCTTGGATGTTGCCAAGTGAGCTGGGAACATTTTTGGAGGGGAGCATATTCTGATCTGTTTTCCCAGACGGAAATACTTTCCCAAAATAAGGTCAATAGCGGCTTCACCCTTCAGCACTTCTGTCTTTTAGCAATGGTCAGTCCACAACCATTTGCATGAATTACAATTTGCAAATATAAACCTGAAGATTTTTTGCGTATTTCTGTAGCTGGTTGCACAGGATTTTAATTTCAGTATAATGCTATATTACTGACTATGTGCTAACATTCTCACTCCTTCTCTGTATTGCTATTACAAGTTAGTCTGCTGGTAAGGAAATCTGGGTTCGTTAATCTTGCCAACACTCTGCACTGTGTCATGTGCTCCTCATTAGGAACTACAGGCAACCAGACTGCCTCAGCTGATCAGTTATTAAAGTTACAGGAGCTTTTCCCATCTCGCTGGTAGTAAAGACATGAAGTCTGCCGCTATCACAATTCTCTTCAAAAGAAGAAAAGCAGCAAGTGCTAATTAAATAAGGTGCCACGGTAGGCTGTACAGCAAACGGCATTCAGAAGGAACGCTGAAGTGTGAAGGACAGAAAGCTTGCTCCCTCCTTCCAAGAATCACATAAGAAAGTTAAACATCAAATAACCTCTCTGAAATAGTACAGTTCGCAGGTATTTTCCCAATTCACATACAGCAATGAAACATCTGTCAGCCTTGCATTGAGAACTTAATTGCAGCTCTCGACAGGCTTTTACCATTTTGACAAGTCTGAAGTTCGTTGTTTCAACCCAGGCATCAGTTCCAGTCCACTGGTAGATTTACTTTGCACATCCATACAGGCACACTAGCTGAGACTTGCAGTAAGTGCAGGGTGAAGTAGTGAAGGATAGAAAATTTGAAAGGGTTTTCATTTTAACAGGTTTTATATAAATTCTGCTATACTAGAGGTTACCTGTCGGAGCTAGGATATCTTGCATGAGAAAAAGTGAACACCTCACCATGGGGGACTAACGGAGATTTGCTAGTTGGTGTATGTCTCTTGGAAATCCAGGCCAAATCACGCTAGCTTCAAATGCCACAAGCTACCCTAAGGAACCTCTTCTATTGCTCATCTTTTCCTTTAATTAGTGTTTTTCCCAATACAGAGTTCTCTTCCTGTACATTCAACCCCCAGTGTCCTGCTCTATCCACAAGAAATGCTGGCTTTCCCTCTTCTTTGCAGCCAGCTTCTATGCATTTCATGAGAACTATTATCACGGTCTTCCCAATCACCTTTTCACAAAACTAAGCAGCTGTGCTTCACTAAACCTTTACTTAGAACTCAAGCTTCTTTGATTTTTCTTTGTAAATTCTTAGTCAGCCTTTGATATTTCTCGATACTCTTGTCTAGACTCTCTCCTGTCACTCATTATCTCTCCTACAATACAAATTGAGCACCTATTCCTCATGGGACCTCAGCAGGACAATGTAGTTATGTATAATATTTTTCAGTCATTACTTGGGGTAATCTACACATTAACTATTCAAGATTATTTCCTCTGGAGTAAATCTGCTTTCAGTTTAAATTAAACTATGTAGAGATCACACTGAAAGAGGAATAGAAGTGTGCATTTACATAGCTTGCCTGGAGTAGCTACTTCACCTCAAGTTTTCAGCCATTTTTCCAAATTAATGTTGTCAGAATGTGCACACACGCAAATGTATGCACTCCCCTATTTCAAACATGATGTCTAGATCTATCCTGCATAACATGGTTAAACTTTCAAAAGTTCTGTGCTTTAGTGACAGCCACCAAAACAGAAGGAGAATGTCAGTCAAGAATTCTAAAAATAAGATTTAGCTTTGCAAGACCATTTTTCAGTGATCTGGTTTTACTTTTATTATTGTAATGGGCATTATTATTATTGTAGTGGATTTGATGTCATCATTGTTCACCTAAGAATATGTTTAAATGAAGTCTTAAATGTTATTTTATGGGATTAATCAACACATCAAAGCACCAATTTTCATTTGCAGCATAGAAAAGGTCAGCGTGCAAATGCAGTATGCTAAAAATGGATCCGCGCTGAGTAATGCCCAATCAAGTTAATTAAACTAGATCCTCAAGACAAAGTTTAGCTTTTGTTTTACCTCTGATATTTTGAATCTGTTCTACAGACTAAGGCTTGATTCAAAATGTCAGGGAGAAAAAATGAGAAATTAAGTAATGCATAAGTAACATTTTCTTTCATTATGCACAATCTATTTATACAGTGGCAATCTTTGCATTACTTTTTCTATGAAAAAAACACAGTGATTATCAATCAAAGTTTATTGTGCTTTTCTTCAACTTCAATCTTTTTCTATTTAAATTGGAGTATATACATACATTGTAAAGTTGCTTATTACTTCTCTATATATAATATGAACACAAACCCCACATTTTTATACCCTACCCTTTTTTTTTTTTGTACCAGGGAAGCAATAATAATTGTTTAAGCTATTTGAATGCAACTACATAATTCTAAAGAGCAGTCTGATCAGTATAATCTAGAGCCTTCTGTAGGTGACAAAGAATTTAGCTTTTTTTTTTCTTCTCTTAAAAACCAAGAACTTTTAATATCATATAAAGCATAAAAGTGTAAGTGAACTGATATGAAGACCAACGATTTCATAAAAGCACAATTAGAATATTTTTTCCTCTATTAAAGACCTGAAATTTTCAAGCGGATGGGGGAGGGAAAAGTGGAAATCATTAAATGCAGTGTGGGTACCACAATTTACCAGCAAGTTTGTAACTAAAAGAACAAAATATGTAACAGTTACTGTAGCTGCAAAGTAACTATGGCAAAGCGGGTAATTTTATGTATTTATGGATATGATACTGGTGCTTAATTCCTACATGCGTAACTTTTCCTGGGTAAAACTGCTTCGGAATAAATACAGGATTTGACAGGTACAACAGTTGTACACACATACATCTGAATTCACCCATTCAAAAAGTCCTTTGAGACTAAGCTATCCTGGAATAAAACATGAAGCGAGACAGGCATGCTACACAAAAGTACACATAACTTTCCCCAGATGAACTATCCCTATTTATTAATGAGGGCTTCTGTTCGACATAAAGCTACTTGCATTTTTGTAATTCTTCCCAGCATGAGATTTCAAACAGATAGCGCTTTACTCTTTTTTCTTTTTCAGATACATTCTTTGTGTTTTCCTTTCTTAATTACCAGTAAGATTAACTGCTAGATCCTTCCATCACTGTTACTATAGTGATAGGCATTAGTACTGGAAACATAGAAAGGAATAAAATTCAGAGTTTGTTTTCAGTATTCCAGAGGTTCTAGATCATGTCAGAAAAAGATGCATCTAAGGATGGAAAATGTTGTGCTGTTACATGTGCTCTCATGTTACAGACATGAAAATCTCACAGGTCAGAACAAAGATCGCATCACTTGGACACAATCCTACGTACAGTAAAACACGGAGAATATGGCATTTTTCTCTGACCCCTTCCTAAAAATTTCCATTTGTTTTTGACCTCTGATGAGCATTCAGCTGGTATCTTTAGAAAAACATCTATTAAACACTAGCCCTATTTTCCTGACTGCTCGCTTGTCTGCCATCACTGCAATTCTTCCCTGTGTAAAAAAATCCCAACATTTACTGTCACTGAATTTCCTCTGCCATCTTATTACTCAATCATACCCAGTACTATCAGATCCTTCTGCAACTCTTCCCAGTTGACTCTAGCACTGTCAGCAGGCTTTATTAATTCAATATCGCCTCTATTTTCCATATGTTGAACTACATAGACGCTTGGACTGATGCCTATGGGTCTCCATTAGTCACTTCCCTCCATTGTAAACCTTGACCATTCACTCCCCATTATTTCCTAACTTTAACCTGCTATTGATTCATGACAGGAGTTTCCCTTTCATCACATGACAGCTTTAAGTCAGCTTTAAGTCTTTTTAAGCCTTCAGGAAAGAATCCTATCGAAAACTTTTGGAAATCCAAGTACATTATAACCAGATCACATTTTTTCCCCAAACCATTGTCTCTCTTGGAGAACCAGGATAGACTTGTGAATTTTGACCTCTCCCTGTTAGGCTATGTTGTTTAGTCTGTGTGATGAACAATACAATCCTAAATCATAACTGACTCCTTGTTCTCCTTCATTCCACCCCACAGCACGGAACTGTAGCCACAGTTTGATAGCACTCACCCTCCTGATCAGCTCTTTACGCACATGTGGCAGAGACAGGCTATCAGAAAACAAACAGTTAGGAATTACGGAAAAAAAAATGTCTTCTACAACATCATTATTTCCCCATAGCCATTTTTAATTTCCTTCTTTCTCCAATGCAACAAAAAGGAATGGAGATGTGGTGGAGGGAAAGCTCTCAAAATGGAAAGGGTAGTTTTCTTAAGAGGTCATTGCAACAAGCCTAATACCACCAGAGTAGCCCAAATTGAGGGTTTCCAAGCTCATGGGTAACTTCAAAGCTACAGGGGACAGAGAAGGAGGCTTCCAATTCAAGGAAGTGAGGTTTATTGGAGCGGCTGTGCACCACTCCATCCTCACCTTCCCTCCCTCCCTCCGCCCGGTACCTTCTGCCTGTCAGATGACTTTACCCCTGCTCAACAGGGACACCAAGTCTGAAAAACCTGCTGGTTCTGACGAGCATCGTAGCAAGGCAAGAGCCAGATGTGGGGAAGAGATGCCAATGGTGCCTCCCCTGACTGTGAAGCTGGGAGGAGTGGAGCACTTGTGGGTTGTGGCCAGGTGCCCAGACAAGAATGCTGCGGCAGTACCCAGCCTGGGGTGACCCACAGCACAGCCAGGAGAGAACAAGGTGTAGTGCACTGTTTGGTGGTTTCGTGCACAGCTTCTCTCCACATCTGACAAAAATCTTTCTGATGAAGTTGTATTTATTGCTGATGTCATGTTTGTTGTTATGTCTCGTTAGTCAAAACCTCAAGAAAACTCAGTTTGGGAACTGGGGTTATGCATCCCGCGGGCCTACAGCCTCTCAGAGAATCTGAAACAGAGGTGCAGCCGGGGACCTTGGGATACCCAGGCACAGTCAAGGGGTGCAGGGCCACCGGCTCTCAGCGGTCAGGGAGGGTGTCCTACCCACTGGCTTAGGCAACACAAGGACCTCACTATGGAGCAGGAATGAAAACAGGGTCATCAGGGAACTGTCCCTTGGGTCTAGCACAGGCTTATCTAATCAAAGAGGTTTTGCTTTTCCTTCAGAAAAATGTCATTTTCCACCTAAAATTTCATCATGACACTCTGTTAATAGCACTCTAATGTATTTCACCTCATGTTCTTGCATAGCAATAAAGCAGTTCTGTCACAGTGTATCTGGCACTGGAGTGGTAGGTATAGACTGATGATTAAACATTGTGCTTTTGCTGTCACGTCTAAAGAATTTTGGCTGGCTAGTAAAGCGGATAGCAGATAAAGGCCAAAGTACAGTTATTCACACCCTGTTTTATGGTTTGGTTTTTCTCATGTTATGACATGAGATGCAAGAAACACAGCACCAAGGTTTCTATCTGCTAGAACAGAGAAACATGGAAGTCCTAACACAGAAGAAAAATCCATGGTGGTATTCCTGCAAGTTTTACAGTGCTTATCTTCTAAGATACTTAAAACTATTTGAATACATTCACAGATGCATATATATGTATAGGCACACAGAAAAAGCTTATGTCTTATTCTAGAAAACAATTGCAATGCACTGAAAATGGTTCACTTGCAATATATTATATACACCTAGGATAAAAATTATATGCAACTAGGATTAAAAGTGGTTATACTGTTACTGATTCATGTTCATTCAAAGAAATTATAAACAAATCAGCTACTGTTTACTAGAAAGGGTATTTTCCCCCAGCTTTATGATTAAAACTTTGCAAAATAATTCTTAGGATAAATATTGGTAAAAATACTTGAAAGCAGGAATATAAGAGCCACAGCCACCTTTCCTAAAGATGATTTCCAAGCAAAATCCAGGTTCTAGTTCACTGGATTCTACTGCTGGCAGCCAGTTGCTTTTGCTGTAACAGTCTGAACAAGATCCCAAATCTGAAAAAATAACAAGCTCTAAGAATATTCTGGTCTAAAAACACGTTACATGAGAACTTTTACTCTAAAGTAACCTTCTTCAATTGTATACTTCAGTTTCTTAAAAAAGTGAAGGCAAGGTCTGAGCAAATCAAAGCACAAAATTGGAAGTGGGGTGTGTGGGGGCGGTGGAGAAGAGGAGGAAAGCTTCCACAGATTAAACTATTACACACTACAGAATTTTGCACAGATCCACAAATAGGTAGGTCAGAAAACAAAAACACATGAAAGAGTTGAAAAGTGAAACAATGTAGGTTTTAAGAGCCAAGAATAATCATCTCTCCTTTGAAAAAGAGCATTCCAAAAGAGCATCACAAAAATCAAGAAAAATGCCACAATAAAAAGATGTTTGATGTACCAACAAATATTTAGTGTTTGAAGAGACATCACAAAAAACTGCATCACAGCCTTGAAATAGACATTTAATCCCACAGAAAATCCTTGCTCTAACTGAGTACAAAGAGAAATGGTTTAGATGACACTTTCTCTATGTTCAGCTCACAAAAACAGGCATTTACTTTAATTTTTCCCCCCCTGCTGGTAACAAATCCAGAATAAACAGGATTTTGCTCTCTTTGTACATCAATGTATATTTTTGCTATGTTAACCTGAAAGAATTTTCATTCTGTGTCTTTGAGCTGCACACATAAATACCATAGATAAAACCAGACCTGGTTTAGAAACAGACTTTCTGCCATGACTTATCACAAGCAGAGTGTTAACTTTTTACTTTCCAAATCACAAAATACGAAATACTGAAGCATTCTTTGAAATGTTAACATTTCATTCTTTAATAGCATCCTCAGAGACTTCACAACTCTCACCTAATTTGAGGGTAATAGGTTACAGCAACTTTTATTGCTGCAATGGACATAAGTCTTTTTTGTGTCCTCTTACGTTATGCCAAAATTGCCTAGGTGCATATGAATAAGTCCGGGGGGGTGGGGTGGTGTGTGTGCCTTTATTTTTTAATTTATTTATTTTTAAAGAATGTGTATACATTTAAATTAATGCTTGTGCTTTCTGCGTTGGTTTTCAACGAGCAGCATTTCTGACCATGCCGCGTCTCACTATTGTTCCTCTCTATACCCACCACATCTGCTCCACAGAACTTCCCAATTTTTATTTTTTCTTTTGTAAATCACATTGTATTTTGTATGCAAAACTTGCACAGAACTGAAAAGAATTTATTGAAATGTCCTCGACAGCCCATCACAGAGGCCAGCTCTGTGTGGCAGTAATCTGACCCTGGCTGGGCTTTGTGTTTGCCTCTTGCTGCTCTGTTCTGGCAGAGGAGAGCCCACCAGAAAACTGCTGGCTTCTCTCTTTGAAAAAACTCTCTAAATGCCACATCTTGAAAAGCATGAAGAGGAAATATACACTTGGAAATCAACCCTCCGGCTGCAGCAGAGCCTACAAAGCAGCAATGAAGGAAAAGAGAGGACTCACCAAAATACATCCTCATGTGTGGAGAACAGGTCTGGTAGCAACCCTCAACAGCCTGGAAGTTAATGCTCTGCTTCTCTCCTCTTTTCCTTTCTCAGTCCCCCCACTCCTAATTTCCCCATTTAAGGGAGAAAATAACAAGGCAGAAGATGCCAAGAGACTTTCATGACATAAACAATAAGGCCTTCCTGTGCCAACATTTCCTTTAAAAACACTTGCCAATAAAGCTCCTGGAGGCCAGCAAGAGAAAGAAATGCCGAAACAGCCGTGACATGAACTTGGCATATTTTCCTGACTCACTCACTTCCCCTGAGACAATCCCTCCAAGAGAATGCTGAAGGATAATGGGAAAAGAAAATTTCTTCCAGCGAGGACTTCAGCTGCCCATGCTACACAAGAGAACTGCCAATTAACTTTATTTCTGTTTACCTACAGCCTCGCTCACGCAGCCACCTCCACTGCCATGTTTCCTGACTCACTCACTCATGTTTGCACATTCATCTTGCAATCTTGATGTCTGAGAAAGGCAAGGAGGCTTTTAAAAAAATAAAAATAAAATAAAAAAAAATCCTGAGAATCCCTGACTCCAAATAATGTCTGAACAGCAGGGAGAATGATCAGTAATTGATAAAGGGTAGCCAAACACTTGCTGCTTTGCATATTAAACCCAAATTTCCCTCTTCCTTATTGCTGCTATTTATACTTCATTTATATTTTTTTAGTGTTACACACACTAGTGTATAAAACATTAAGGATGCTCATGTATCTTGCGTATCTCTAACGAAAGACTGTAAGATTATTTGGTCTCATAAATCCATCTCATTTTGAGTAATACCATGTTTTCAAAACTAAATGGCATGTCAAGAACAAGAAATTAAAATCTCTTTGGAAATCAGCATCTTACACGCACAAACAGGCATTCACTCATCACTCACTCACTCCTGGGGTATGGCTGGCCCCTGCCTGGAACACCCCATGGGGTTCAGCTGTCTCCTCTCACCCACACCTCTGCCCCATCTCCAGCAGAGGGGGACCCTTTCTGGAGGGTCAGAGCCCAGCTCTCACAGCAGGGGCCAGGCAGAAGGCTGGCCAAAGCCCTGCTGATGACAGGCAAGGCGGCTGCTCCTTTACCACAGGGTCCCGGCAGCTCCTGCCCGTCTAAGCACAGGGACAAGCAGGTGAAGCAGGTCTCCAGCAAGACTTAGCTCCAGGGTTGCCACCCTGCTGCACTCCCCTCTAAAGATAGACCTGGCAGCAAACCCCCACCTAATTCAAAGACTGACCAAGTAGAGTATTTTATTTTTTTTGCTTCGCCGGGGAGGGGGCTGCTTGATTACCAGTCTCATTCTTGCAATGCAGAGATACAATCTCTTCCTTTCATGTGTACTTGATTCAGGGTACCATGCAAAGATCCATGCATCCATCCATCCATCCCTCTATGTGAGCCTTGCACACTGTCATTCAGTTAGAAACAGAAAGTGAGCATGAGCTAAGAAGGCAGTGAGCGCTGCCAAGTGCTTCTCACTCAGCTAAGGGTTGTTATTGTTGCTGGGGTTTCTTTGGTTTTGCATTCAGCTCCTTAGATTAACATCCGGGTATCGCGTATCAAAATAACCACTAGTAAGGATTTGCTGGCCTGCTCAGACGTGAGGGCTCACCATACATCCAGTTGAATAATTTTACTGTAATATAGTCTGATATCACAAACTCCTGGTTTATACTTCCTAATAACTTGCTTGCTGCTTTAGCATTTGCACTTATGTCACACTCAGCAGGTCTCCTGACTCTTCTGTGAGAGCCCGCCTACCCACAAAGACCCTCAGCAATCATATCTAAGCTAGAGCAAGCAAACTGTACAGTTTTGGTGTGTTTTCTTTGTGGATTTTTATTTTTTTAATTCCTAGCTAGCATGGCTCTGATGGTAAAATACTGTAGTACGCTATAATGCATATAATCTACATTAGGAGTTATCTACTAGCTCACCTTTACTCCATCACGACTTATGGGCACTTTGTCAAGACACATACATAGTGCAAGCTTCTTTTTTCTTAATCATCTTTTTCTGCCCACTCGTAAAGCTAGCACTGGTTTTTTAGGTTTGTTTTCATCAAAACCTGAGAAAATGTGTTTTTTGTAACACTACCAGGGCAAGCCATCTGTGGTTGGCTGGCAAACTCTGAAACTCAGGGCTGCAGCAGAAATATTTAGGAGTCAAAAAAAGCTGACTTGCTCAAGAAATTAAAGCCCTTCTGACAATCTTCCAGAGAGCCCCTGAGGAAAAGGGAGGGAACCAGAGAGACTCAAGGAAAATGGATGGGAGCCCAGCATGGAGATTCACGCCAGAAAGGCTCCTGGCCAAGAAAGAAGGTTGGCAAGTAGACAAACACAGGCTTTCATAGGCAACATTGTAAACAAGACATTAAAAATATTAATTCATTTAGATTTCAAGCATCAAGATGAGATTTACTTAAGAAACAGAATTATACTGGTAATGGCTCCTCAAACGTGCCAGTTGAATGTCAAAACTTTTGCTCAGCTGTATCAAGGGAAAATACAAGGAGCTGTTGACACTACAATATTCAAACATTCAATCATATGGCAGGGCTCAAAAAACACAGTGGAAGGCAAAGGAATACTTGAGCCTTGGGCAGAAACTCAAACCCTCACAAGGAAACTGAATTCACAAATTATTTTTACCTTCATTTCTGCACCAAAATAATAAATTGAAGTGGCAAAATGGTTTCTTAAAACCAAGCTTCCTTTTAGAAATCTTCTCAAATAAAACATAAAATATCTCTACTGAAATACTTCATTTTCAAGTGGAAAAAGTCATCTAGAACAGAATGTCTTTGCATGTGAAAGAAAGTTTAAGTAAACTTTGAACATCTAGGACTTTTAAAAAAGTTTCTTCTCTCCTACAGGAATCTGTATGTCTCCCCTTCGAAAACATACAGTTATTCTAAGTGAGTGAATATTTTCAATATTTTTTTAAATGCATAGGAAAAGTCATTTCCCCATAATGCAAAAAGGCATTCTGGACAACTGAAGTACAGAAACATACAAGAAGCACATTTTTTTTTGATGCACATGGTATGTGTCATGTCACCTTAAGCCTGACATGGTCAGGAGACTCATGGGTCTTCTCCTACATGCTGTTGAGTGGGGTTCACAAGCTTGTCTACCAAGGGGCAATTGTGCCAGGGGAGGCCCACAGAGAAAAATAAGTACCCTAAGCTATGAAAAAAACCCATGAAATGCAGTCACTATATGGGATTCAGGAACTGAGAGTCAGGAATCAGAAGATTCCTGTACTGAGTTAAAGGAAATACTAATATTTCATGAATTAACAAGGTTGATCTCTCACGGACATCTATATGCACACCCTGTGCTCAAAAGAGAACTTCTTCACCTCTCAGTAGCACCAACAACCACCGCAAAATGCCACATGTGGGGGGACTGACGTATCTCCATTCAAAGCCCCAAAGGAGTTCTAAAGAAAAGGCTAACATTCTTCATTATCATTAGTCCCTTAAAAAGCATTAACTTAGTAAAAAAGGATAGAAGAGCCTCCCATCTCTTGCAATGTAGGATATACTATACACCCCTCAGAATTATATTTCTTAATGCGCTCCTTAAAAAAAAGAGAGTGAAAATGAAAAGAAAAACCTCCATTAAGCTCCTTTTCTTGCTATCTGCAGCCACTCATAAACTTATCTTACACTTTTCACAGTATCTGAAATGAAAGATCTGAGAAAAGGAAAACCTCAAAACACGGAGTTAAAGAAGGAATAACTCAATTCTGCTTGGGAGTGAAAAAACCTAAAGTTTAAAGAATCTGAAATTTTATAACAGTTGAAAGATTTAAATGCAAATGCACGTAGAAACACATAATTACACAAATTCTCTTGATCTTATGAATCATAGTATGAAATTTGCTTTCTGTACTCTCAATGTAATCAGAATGAAATACTGGCATCTCAGACATTTTGAGATTATAAACAAGCAGTGAATTTAATAGCACTGATTTTAATAAGTGTTCTATCTCAGATGCATCTGTTGCAAAAAGGTTTTAGCAGAAAGTATTTTTATGAAAGCTATGTGCCTATTACATACCACAACCCAGTGCAACTTCACAGTCTGGAGAGGCATTTTCATCACACGAAAGGAGAAGCCATTAGCGAAACCCTGCTTGGCAAACAGTAGCTCACACACTGGAGCTGCGGTATTATCCTGGCTTTCCTACATATTAAGCATAGGACTATGTTCAAAGTAAACATGTGGTCATAATTAAATAATAATTATGACTAACATTTGTGTAACACCATTCATCCAAATAGTTTAAAGCATTAGGTAAATCTGTAAACAATGGGTCTAATCCTGCACCCTTTACTCACATAATACCATGCAGTTCAAATAGACTATGTAGATCTTGTCGACACACAGACTTAATTGTTCTCAATTAACTCCATGTGTCAACACTCATTCCAGTGTGGCTTGTTCCTGTTTAGCTTAATTCTCTTACTGCTTACTACAGGTGAACATACTGTTTCTACACTCTCACTGATTTGACATCACTTTTATAGACATTTCCATCCATGGATCCCACAGGGCTTTTCAAATCCCAGCGCAGCCTTACTTCTACATGCTTCCAGTAAGATAAATATTCTTTTACAGAGGAACTTCATGTGTTGTTAGTATGTTTAAGGGATTGACCATCACATCTGACTTGCATCTTTAAACCCAGGAACTACAACTTCTGTTCTCATACCTTAATCACACAAATAGCCTTCTTCATCCATCTTGCTCCAGAGTAAAACCACAGGAAATGGTAAGAACAAGGGAAAATTCTGCAGTTTCTAAAAATAAAACATATTTGGAAGCAGACATGCCCAGACTACTTTTATGCATCTGTAGTACAAACGATGTCTGTTAGAGAGACCCAAAGTTGCTAAATGAGTTTTAAAAAAAAATAAAAAGAATAAAAATAAATAAAAATCAAGAAGCGCCTGTAGACCTTCCTGATATTTTGGTGTTAGTCTGCCTTGACAGTCAAGCACCTGGAGAATAAGGTCAGAGATCAGGAATACCTGAGTCAGGTTTCATTTTGGCTCTGCTATGAACAGTTACTTAACTTCTTGCTTGAGCTGCAGTATCTGTATGTCAAGACAAATCATCTCTTTCTCTTAAGGACTTTTTGACATTCATCAGAATCCCTATGGCCCTTTGAAGACAAATACTGTTTACTAATGCTAGGTATTTTTTAGCTTTTAGCATTTTTCACCATCTATCTTAAATTCTATCTAGAAGAAAGTCACTGTCATATCTCATTCGCACTGCAATTCAGTATATTTACCTCCCAATTTTAAATTTCCTTTGCAAGATGTATGCTCAATTTTAGCTCTTATATGTATTCCATGTAACTTCGGCATACATCAGGATGATATTTTTTTTTTGAGCATCAGACAACAGCACTGTAAAATGTCATACACTGCTGAACTGCCAGCAAAGCTCATACAAGCACGGTCGTGGAAAAAGAAGTCTTCTAATGGGTTTAGGCATTTCTCTGATGTGTTTATTCAGAAAAAAAATTAAAATAATTGCCTCACCTAAGCATAATTTGGTCAAATCTGAAAAGATTCTAGCATCGCAACAGCAATCTCTACTATAGAAAAAATCCCACAAAAGTGACTGCAACTGCTTACACACTGTGGAAGGATTTGTCATGAATTCAGGACAAGCCGCACGATTGCTAGCTAGGAAGGACGCAGCTCAGCTTGTTCACTGGTAACACCCACGACTATGCACTGGGTCCTGTATTTAGATAGTGTTTGTGGATCCTAAATGAGGGAAAATGTGGATGTTAATGACTTAATCCACAATATGTTAACAGCTTAGTTTTAATATAAAATGAAAAATACATGTCATATTAAACTGCACTGCCTTCGCACACAAGGGTGAGGATGGAGAGGTTTGTTTATCTCATCAGTTGTGTAGGCAGCATCTGTCAGCAATGGAAACAGGCAGTGAGCAGGGGAGCTCTCTCGTCCTGTCCAGCCAAAAAAGCGGCAGAGGTGCTATGCTGTCTTGTGCCAGAACACCCAGAGCAGCGCTACTGCTCAACAGCTCCTCTTCATTTATTTCTGCGGTGCCTGGGACAGGATTGCAGCTATAAAAGCCAAGCAGTCTCTCTCCCTTCCCATGGACCAGTTCTGGACAGTGCTGCAGAGACCACAGCTAAACACTGAGCTGAGGCAGAGAAACCAACAGCAACTCCATTCAAAACCACGCTGTATCCTTTCTCTGTTCCTTATCTGTGCCCTTATTTTGGGGTCAGGCCAGAAAGAGCCCATAAGCCTGCTGGCAAGAGCACCTCTGGCACTGCCCCGCATCCTCACTTACGTGGGGACAGGCAGCACACAGCCCAACAGGGAAGGGATCCTGGGGGAAATGGGTGTCATGCTGCTGGGCACCACAGAGCCACCTATAAATACAGAGGCACTCAACGCTACCTCTTAGTAAATCTATAATCCCAGAGAATTTATTCACAGTAATCTGTAAGTCACGCCACACAGTATACAACTGACTGATGCACTACTAAGCAAAGCACTGGAACAATTCACGCAAAGCTTTGACAGAGTCTCTCTGTGGCATGGAATTTCAGCCAGGAGGGCAAAGAAACTACCTGAAGTGAAAACGAAAAGTACATTATGTGAAAGCACACAGGACAAACAGGCTTGGTCATTTGGATTTCCAGAGCTGCTTATGAGTAAAAAGCAATTATCAGATTTGACACAACGGCAGGCTGGTCCCTGCTTTCAATTCTCTAGCATTGGCAGCTGCCATTTGCTTGGAAAGTTTTTATGTTCAGCGCTAAAAATGCAGTATCAAATCTGTCTGAGATACAAGGCAGGTTAGTCAAAACAGTCAGAAGTTTTAGCTGACATTATGGTAGGTTATAAACTGCAACAGCTCAGAAGCGTTCCTGAGAGGAAATGCAGCAGCTCCAGAAGATAATGAACTATTTCATGCACCTTGGCTAAATGTCCCTGAGTCAGATTTGTCCGTAAGTGCATGTAGAGAAGATAAGAAAAAATGTTCAGGGGCAGCAAGCAATTCAAAGCTTTTTTTGAATGTAATTAGGACAAACATCATTTTTTCTTTCATTTTAAACCATTCACTTCTTATTGCTGTAACTGTATCTCACTATCACTCTCATAATTAATTTATCATATGATTCACTTGCAAACACACCCTGGTGCTAGCCAAGTTTATCATACCGCTGACTTCAAAATTTCATATCCTGCTATTTTGAGGTTCTTGCATCCCTGAAGATGTAGTACTCCAAACTCCTGCGAGCACCATGGATTCTGAACATCCCCATGGTACATCTTTATGACATGGAGGTAAATCATTGCACAGTAAATATACAGCTAATATCAAAACACTTCTTTAGACCTGACCAAAGTACTGGTTGCATTCAACACTGAATAACAGGTAGAAGCCACTCTTTTAAGAGAGATGACAATTCTGAGTGTAAAACACAGGACAAACTGATGAGATCCTCTTGTTGGTCTAATGTCACTGGCTTTGATGTTTTCTCTAGGCTGAAATTGTTCTGCGATAGAGAGCAAAGCATCACAAGAGTTCAGTTCAGGCGTCCATGCATGATCTCAGGTATCCTGCCTGGCCTCCATCAGCTGCTGTGGACCCTGTACAAGTGTGAGTAGGTCGTGTGCAGCATCAGCCAAGCTAGATGCTTACCTTTGGTCTCCATGAACTAATTTCTGTTTCTAAAACACCTAGAACCTTGACAACTGTTTCTCCCCAGTTTTGCATGGGCTGGTGTTTGGACCCTTGAGCATCCTGGACATATCTTTCCTCCAGGTTCTGGAGCACCACAAACAGAAGATGACTACAGTGCTTTCTACAGATCTCATATCTGAGTGGAGCATATTCCATATCCTTCTCAAAGGAAGCTTTGAGAACCCCCTTCTCCTGCAGTGCACAGCAGTCAAGAAAAACAACACCAGCATCCTCAGGCAGTTGCTACCTCATGAGGATGAGCAGAGGCCATTGGCCATACAGAAATGGCAAATCCTTGTCTTTGAAATGCTGCATATTATGACACCTCAAACCTTCTAACTGAAAACTTTATTAAAGGATAATCTGATCACCCTCTTTCTCATGGGATGGGTATACTTCAACTAGAAGTTAATTATTAACTTGCCTTCTATTGAGATTTCTTTTCAACATAACAAGTACTTCACCTAAAAATGAAACCTGAAAATTATGCTAAATTATAAAATGAAATATATAATGTGATGTTCCTACCTTATACTTCCACCTTCTAATAAAAGTAATGCAGCTGTAGGAGGGCATTTTCAGAAGGCAGAAAAGTCCTAGGAAACAAAACGCTTTTAGTAGAATGCTGAATGGTTTCATTGAGTATTTTTAGCCTGGCCTCTTGAGATGCTCTGCAAACACTCGCAACACTCTAAAACAGAGCCAGGGTTACGTCACTGTCTTTGGTACAAATAATTTGTTAGAATTATTTTGTCCTGGCATAGGGATATATCAAGAGAGGATGCATGAACTGGCTTGTTTTCTTTTGGATTAATGTTGTTTGTCAACTGAAGGCTGTCTTTATGAGGAAAGAATGAGGTGCCAAGAAGTACATTTCACCATGCCAAAATTAAAGGGAGGAGTTCAGAAGCAGTCTTTTATTACCTAATTAGTTTTATCAAATGACACAGATCAACTAACAGGAGATAACTAATAGGAAAAAGGGGTCTAGTGAAAAAGTGAGTTATCAACTGGATACTCTCCAGAAAACAACTATCTCCATAGGTAAACAAGCACTACTGTTGGGAGGTCAGACACAAAATGCAAGAAATGGAGGTCTTCTCAGAATACCAGCCCTCACTGCAGTAGAAATGGAAGAAAAAAGGTGGGATAAGCTACACTGAGAAGAAGTGATGACTTGTTAAAGGAGCTAGTATCTTTAAATAAAATTTTTCCTACTTGGTCTATAGATATCCCATCAGTTGGGTTTTTTTGGTTGTGGTGTTGTTTATTTTTCGTGAAACACAAATTAAGTAAAGCTTGCCAGATTAATATCCCTATTCAAAAGGAAAATTAGGACTACAATAAGAACAGCTACATTCACCTGCACAAGAACAAATACCAGAATAACTTTTTTACAGCTAGCAGGGAAAACAGCAGCTCACAGATCTTATTTTATCTTGATTGCCCTCCTAAGACTGGAAAGGATGATCACAGGAAGAAAAACAGAGTTCTAGATAATATTCTGCTTTATCCAGAATAACTGAATATAGTATCCGGAAGGTATTTAACATGTACTTAGGTTCCCTTTCCGTTATTTTCCCAATTGCATGATCTAAACTAGTCAGACAATTCAGACTCATGAGGCTAACATTCAGATTACATCAATTTTTAATCCTAATCTGAACAATGATTCAATGTTTCTCATCATTATTTCCTTATCTAATATATATTTAAAATACACAAAATTTGTCTGTTTATTTTAGCTAGTAAAATGACACCAGACACATGTAACAGCACAAAGACATTTAAGAAGCATTGCTGAAAGAAAGTAAAAAAGATTTAATTGACTAAAGACTTGTGCCCCCCAGCAGCCTGAAGAGAAGCAACACTGGTTTTTACAATCATTCTTTGAGAATTTTAAGTGATGTAACAGAGGAGTTTTACTATGCTATTCTTTCCTTTTACCCTCCCTCTCCTGCATCATCAGTTAATTTGAAAATGAATGGGACAAAGAATTTATGGGAAAATGCTCTGTCTCTTGGGGTTAACAATTCTACCTTTACTACAGAGTTGTGGGGACCACAGAAAATTTTCATATATATTCATAGTATACTGTAGCAAGGACTGCTAGATGCAGAACTACTAAAGGAGCCTAAAAATCACTCTAAATGAAAATACCAGCCACTGCCATCCCAGAACTATGCTAAGTGAAACGGAGAAAACTCAGT
>WEIS01073872.1:18060-33855 GCA_013389965.1 Todus mexicanus | reverse complement strand
GCCGGCGGGGGTGCAGGAGCGGGTGGCGGCGGTTCACGGCGCCGCGGCGCTGCCCGAGCGCCTTCAGCACTACGATGGCTGGGCCGCCAGCTACGAGCAGGTACCGGGGGCAGGTGGGGGACACCCGGCGGGAGCGGTACGGGCCCGCTCCGGTGGCCGCCGCTGAGCCCTCGCCCCCGCAGGACGTGGCGGCGCTGGAGTACCGCGCCCCGCACCTGGCCGCCGCCGCTCTCGCCTCCGCCTTCCCCTCGCCGCCCGACGGAGCGCGGCTGCTCGACGTGGCCTGCGGCACCGGGCTGGTAGCGCGGCAGGTACCGGCACCGGACCGGGAGCTGACCCGAGCTGAGCTGAGCCGAGCCGGGCCGGGCTGAGCTGACGGTGCCGTGTGTCCGTCCGTCCGTGTGTCCCCGCAGCTCCACGGCCACGGGTTCCGCTGCCTGCACGGCGTGGACGGCAGCCCAGGGATGCTGGAGCAGGCCCGGAGCACCGGGCTGTACCGGGAGCTGTGGCCCTGCGTGCTGGGCCAGGAGCCGCTGCCCGTGCCCGCAGGTAACTGGCCGGGCCGGGCCGGGCTGGGCTGGGCTGGGCTGGACAGGGTCTGTGTCACCCCCTCGGTGATGCCCCCGTGTCCCCGCAGAGAGCTACGACGCCGTGACCCTGGTGGGAGCCCTGGGCGAGGGGCAGGTGCCGAGCGCGGCCGTGCCGGAGCTGCTGCGGGTCACCAAGCCCGGTAAGGGGGGTCCCCAAGCCCAGTAAGGGGACACTGAGTCCCAGTGTCAGACTGGCACAGCCGGGAGGTGGCCTTGTCCCCGCTGCAGGGATGTGCCCTGGCACCCCTGGCTCAGGGGGACATGGTGAGAGGTGGCGGTGGCGCTCCTGAGGTGTGGCAGCCTGTGCTCAGCCACGGCAGCCTGTCCGTACCCTGCCCTCCTGTCCTCCCATCCCTGCCCGTCCCCTGCCCACTGCCCTCCTGGTGACCATCCTTGCCCATCCGCTGCCCTCCTGTCCTTCCATCCCTGCCCATCTTCTGCCCACTGGCCTCCTGGTCTGCCTGTCCTCTGCCCACTGGCCTCCTGTCCTTCCATCCCTGTCCATCCCCTGCCTTGTTGCCTCCTGCCCTCCTGTCCTCCTGCCCCTGCCCGTCCCCTGCCTGTCCCCTGCAGCTGCCTCGTGGCAGGGTCTCGCTGCCTCTCCCCTTGCTCTCCCCCTTTCCAAGGGGCTGCCATCCCCAGCGGGGCGCCCCCAGCATCCACGTCCCCTCTGCCCTCAGGAGGGTTCCTCTGTCTGACCACGAGGAGCAACCCCTCGAACCAGCGCTACAAGGCGGAGCTGGAGGCAGCGCTGGAGAGGCTGGAGGAGCAGGGAGCCTGGCAGAAGGTGCTGGCCCAGGAGGTGGAGAACTGGGAGAGGGCCACCTCCGAGGAGGAGAGCACCCAGGGCACCGGCTACATCTCCGGAGTGGTCTACGTCTATCAGAAATGTCCTGTCCCCCCCGCCAAGGAGGGCTGAGAGCCGGTGCGGCTCTGGGGAGCACAGGGGTGAGCCCTTGGCGCCTTGGGAAACCCAGCCCAGTGACCCCCTCCCAGAGCGGGGCAGCTGCTGGGGGGGGGTGACAATGGTTTTGGGGAGCATCCTCATTCCCTTCCCTTGCTCCTTGCCCCCAAGGTCTGGAGCCTGTGGACCTTGCCTGCTCTTCAGCATGGGGAGGGCCTCCTGGTTTCAGCAGGGTCTCCTGGACACCGCCGTTAGCTCTGACATTCAGCTGCTGTCCCTGACACCTCAGCATGACATCTCACAAACCCACCTGGCTCTTCAGAGCTCTCTCTTATACGGGATGTCTCCTCCCGGCCGTGCTCACCTCAGCCCTCGTGGTTAAGATTTGGATCCATCTTCATCTTCCCTACCTCAGCCCCTCGTGGGCTTTACTGAGGGACTGTTGGAGGTGGATCCCCATTGCCACATCCCCTCGTCCCCCATCCTCGTCCTTCCCAGGAGTTAGCCCAGCGCACCCTCAGGTGCAGGAGACCTCCACGTCCGAACCAGGAGCAGCTGTGCCGAGGTGGCACCCAGCTGGAGAAGCTTTCCAAGCACTGCATCGCCCTTTCATCCCGCAGCAGCTGCTTAAGTCTCTCATTTCCCTACAGCTTTGTAGTTACTGCTTTGGGTGGGAAGTGAGGCTGGAAGGGGCTTCAGGAGCCGCCCGGCATCTCCTGTCCAGCCTGTTCCCCAAGCCCCTTGCCATGCTGCCTCCACCCCTCCTCCTCCTCCTCCACGACTCCCTTGGGAAGTTTTTTACCCAAATGTCTTGCTGGGATATTTCCATTTTTCCTTTTCTCTTCCCACAGACGTGTTCCTGCTTGCCTCATTCCCATGTTTCTGGGGAACAGGTTACGTCCTCCTCCTCCGGAGCTCTTCCTCGGTGGGACACAGTGCCTCTGTCTGTCCCTGTCCCCCACCCGGGACATCCCGCATCTCCCACACTCACCCTCCCCATGGCTTTTGTCACCGCTCCACGTTGTCCTGGTCTTGGGGTTCCTGTGCCCATCGGGGGTACCTGCCCTGCTCCCTTCTCCCCCTGGTTGTGCCCAGCACTATCCCCTGGCCCGCTGGGGGAGGTGGCCACCCCCATCCCTGCACTTGGCTGTTCAATAAACCCCCTGCCTCTGCTGCCTGCGTGCTGGGGTTGTTCCTGAAGCAGTGGGGCCGCAGACGCCCGGGGGTGGGCAGGGGAGGGTGGCCTGGAGCCGGATTGGGGGATTTGGCCTTTCTGTGGGGTCCCCTCCAAGGCCCTGGGGGCTCAAAGGACCAAGCTCTGGGCGCCGGGTGTCCCCCTATGCCCCTCATGGCTCCCCACACCCTCTCCCTGCCTCAGTTTCCCTGCCGGGGGATGGATTCCCTGGCTTTCCCTGGTTGCTGCCACATCCTCCTGGGGCCAGGGGACTGGGCAGCCGCCCCTGAGCTGGCAGGGCACGACACCCTCGGGACCGTCACCATCCTTCCCGACACCGCGGCGCTTCGAAACGAGCCCAGGCGACTTTGGTGGCACCAAGACGTTTATAGCCCCTGGCGAGCGCAGCCCCTGCGCGCCGGGGAAGGGGGACACGTACGGGGGACCATGGCGGGGGTGCAGCCGGGGTGGGGACGGGGAGGAGGAGAGGCAGCGCGTGGGCAGGGGGGTGGCGCGTGGCGGCAGGATGGGGATGGTGGTGCTGTCCCCTGGGCCGGCGGCCGGGCGCGGTGGCTCACACGTAGTCTTTCATGGCGTAGCCCATCGGGCCGCAGGTTTTCACCCCTCTGTACTTCTTGGTGTAGGAGTCCTGCTGGGATGAGGGTCCCGAGCAGCACAGGATGCCCCCGCCAAAGAGCTGGAGGGCACTGGAGGCCCAGCCGATGTAGAGGGCAGATCCCAGCTCTCTCTTGAGGGCCTCGGGCACCATGGGGTTGTAGAAGTTGCTGACGATGCTATTGGCAGACCAGGAGACGGGGATGAGCATCATGATGCTGGCCAGGATGAAGATGATGCCTGCCAAGACCGAGATCCTGTTCTTGGTGCTCCTGTCATCCACCCAGCGGGTGCAGTCTGCGCCCGAGATGGAGGTGAGGAAGGCGAAGAAGGCCACGAAGATGGAGGTGACCACCAAGGCGCGGGCGGCCTGCAGGTCGGAGGTGAGCTCCAGCAGGGAGTCGTAGCCCTTGCACTGCATCTGCCCCGTGCTCTGCACCACGCAGTTCATCCACAGCCCTTCCCAGAACACCTGGGCCGTCACGATGTTGGAGCCGATGAAGGCCGTCACCTTCCAGGTGGGCAGCGCGCAGCAGAGGATGGAGCCCATCCAGCCCACCACGGCCATCATCAGCCCGCCCAGCTGCATCGACATCATCGCCATGGACAGCACCTGCGGGGACAGGGCACAAACAACCCTCACAGACACCGCCCCGGAGCCACGGGGGCTTTCTGAAGGGCTTGGCTTTCACGGTGCTGCTGCTGCTGGGTCCCGTTCCCAGCTGGGTGGGAGACACGTGTGGCATGAGGCACTGCTGCAGGTCAGCTTGGGGGCACGTGTGACATGGGACATTGTCTGCAGGTCAGTATGGGGAGATGTTTGGCCCTGAGCACCCAGGTCCTGAGGAGGCCAAGGTGCAGGAGCCCCCACGCCCCACGTTTCCCCCTGCGGCATCCCCAGGACACAGGGTGGTCCTCAGCCATCACCTCAATGGCGAGTGCTCAGGAGGAGATGGGTCTCGGGGAGCAGGATGAGGACCTCACAGTGCCCACCCCAGCATGCTCCCCCTCATACTCCACCCTCACCCCACAGCACCCACCCCATGCCCTGCTCCACTGCTGGTGCTTCAGCCTCCTTGGCCATGAGCATGGCACTGGGGGCAGGGGCAGGGGCAGGTGAGGCAGCCCCCACAGCACCGGCTGCTCCCCGTTCAAGGGCAGGTTTCGCATTGCCCTCAGTGCTGCAGTGCCCTTTGCACCCGGGGTTTCTCCTCTGGGGAGCTGGAAATAGGGCAGAGCTCAGGTCTGCCTCTAATCCCGGCTGTGGTGCTTGGCACTTTCGGTGATACCGGGAGCAGCACCAAGAGGGCAAAGCACCAGTGGGGTCTACAGAGCCCAGATCACTGCAGGCATCACCCCTGTGACCGCCAGAAAAGAGGGGTGGCTGGTACAGCGGGACACACCAGCCACGCCAGTGGCTCCACCAGTCACACATGGCTACTGGTGGCCCCAAGCTCAACCCAAATCACTGCTCAGCCCCACGCAGAGCAGACCCTCCGTGCTGCCATGGGGCAGAGAACACCCCTGGGTGCTTGCACCTGCACTGGGTAGCTGGGACCAGCCAAGTTTTTATGAGCCCGGCGCAGTATCGGCTGTACCAGGCGCACCCTGCGGCGCTCGCAGGAGGTTTCACCGTTGTTTCTCCTGTCCCGGTTTCGGTTTCTCCAGCCTCTCCTCTCCTATTGCGTCCCCGCTCCTTCCCCAGCACCTTTCACCCTTTGGCATCCTGAGGGACACCCAGCACTGGGACTTTGCCTCCCCTGGCCCAAGAAAGCCTCCTTGGGCCAAAAATTGAGTCCCTCTCCCGGCAAAAGGGAGACCAGGCTCCCAGGAGATCAGGGGCCGGGATGAGATGAAGCCAGCCCAGAAACCCTTTCCCAGCCAGTGCCACCTGCACCACAAGAGACCCCCAAAATGGGACACACGACCGCCTGCAGTGGGGACAAGCGGTGGCCCCGCAGATCCCAGCAGAGCTGCTCGCCAGAGCATTGCACTCACATTTTCACCTGGCCGCCAGCACTACGGGGCCACAAGCAGCTTTTTCACCATTCCCTCAAGCCCCCAGACCCAGATGAGGCACCCAGAGCCAGGCAGCTGCCATCACCTATCGTCCCCATGCACCCCGAGGAGGGTGGGAAGGACGTTCCCAAGCCCGCGGAGCTCCGGCTGTGCCCTGGCAGAGCTCGCCGTGCAGGAAACCAGATAGGCAAAACACCCGGCGTTGCCCACGCCGGCCCCGGGCTGCTCCCAGCCGGGGCTGTTGGGTGGCTCCAGGGCCAGCGCGCCCCAACCCGCCCTCGCCGGCGCCTGTCACCTTCCTCCTGCTCGCTGGGAAGAGCACCCCAGGACAAGCACCAAAGCCGGGGTCGCCAAGGCGCTGTGCCACAGAGGCACATTGTCACCCCCCTGGCTGGCTCAGAGAGGGTGATGCCAGGGGTCAGGGGGCGGCTGGGATCGCAGGAGGCTCCAGAGAGGGGATTTGGGGGATCTCAGGGGAATAGGGGTCCCACGGCACAGAGCACTGAGCTGTCCCACCACCGAGTGGGGTGTGGGAGAGGGTAAAGAAGACGAAGCACAGCAGGGTCTGAGCAGCTGCCGTTTAATGTGGGAAGGCTGAGGTGTGGGGACAGACAACGGTACAGCTGAGGAGGTGCCACCAGCCGCCCCCTCCAGCCCCCGGCCCCAGCACCCCACTCAGGGGATGCCGAGGGGGGCCGTGGGTCTGGGCTCACCCCATGGGACAGGGTCAGCTCTGGGAGTCCCCCCTTGCTCCATGCAGGTGCACAGCCCCGTTCTGCTCTTGCCTCCCCGACCGGTTCTCCCAGCCCAGCCGCTGCCTTCCCACTCCCAGGATAATGATGCCCCCGCCCCGGAGAGCTGCAAAAGAAATCGCACGTCGGTACAGCCGCTCCGAGCCCCAAAAGTAGGTCAAAGTCAAAATTTAGGGTATAGGCAGGTGAGAGCCCCCACCACCCACGAGACCCTGCCGGGATTTGCTGCCATGACCACGTGGGACACGTTTGGTGTCCTCACCATCGCCACTGCCCACCCTGATGATACATCCTGGATGATGCGAGCCCTGTGCCACCCACGGGACGGGCACCCGCAAGCGCTGGGAGCGGCGTCAGCGCGCAGCACACCCCGAGATGGGAGCCAGAAGATGCTCCGGGTGGGGAACCAGGTGGGTTTTTGCTGCTGCCGCAGCTGGGTGCTCCAAAGGGGAGCGAGACCCCTCCCGAGCCGACAGCCAGGACAGGATCTCCCTGTTCCCTGTCTCAACCGAGATTAAAGAACCAGCTTCAATCCCCCGGTGAACAAAGGCAGCTCTGTCTGCTCTCCCTCACATCTCCCTGGCTCCCAGCCCTCCCTGCCCCAGCTCCCAGCCAACCCCCAGCCTGGCCAGGGGGGTCCGTGGGCCAGGGGTGCCCCGGGAGATCCCAGCTCCCCGGTGCGGCTTGGGGGGATCCAGGCGGGTGTAGCAGCTCCTAGACGTAGTTGCTGGCTGGCAGCGAGCGAGCGGCCGTGAACTTGGCGGAGTAGGGCTTCTCGCCCCGGGACGGGCAGGTGCAGCAGAGGATCCCCCCTCCCAGCAGCAGGAGCGCCGAGGCCGCCCAGCCCACGTAGAGGGACGACCCCAGGTCCCGCTTCTGGGAATCGGTGACCATCGGGTTGTAGAAGTCCTGGATGATGCTGTTGGCGGACCAACATACGGGGATGAGGATGAGGATGCCGGCGACGATGAAGATGATGCCGGAGAAGATCACGACCCTGGCTTTGGCGGTGTCGTCCTCCACGCAGTTGGTGCACTTGCCACCGGCGACGGCGAGCAGGGTGCCCAGGATGGCCAAGACGATGGCCACCACCAGCATGGCGCGGGCGGCTTGCAGGTCCTGCGGCAGCGCCAGCATGGAGTCGTAGACCTTGCACTGCATCTGCCCCGTGCTCTGCACCACGCAGTTCATCCACAGCCCTTCCCAGATGATCTGGGCCACCACGATGTTGTTGCCGACGAAGGCCGTCTCCCGCCACATGGGCAGCGCGCAGCAGAGGATGGATGCCAACCAGCCGATGACGGAGAGGGCGATGCCCAGCACCTGCAGCCCCATGGAGGCCATCGCTCGCCGCCTGCGCCCCTGCCCGCCTCCCGCAGCGCAGTGCCGGCTGCCGGGACCATGGCGGGCGTTATATGCCTTTGCCGAGGGAGGAGCGCCGGCTGCCACCGCCGTCCTGCCGCCAGCACCGGACGGAGGGGTAAAACCAGTTTCCCGGGATTCTTCCGCTTGCCTTTCTCCCCGAAGGGATGACACTTAATATCCCGGCTGCTCCCACGAGGAGGATGCAGGAGACGGGATCGGGCCACCCAGGCGCGGCACCGCGTCCCACCGCTGCCCGTGGGCAGGCAGGAGATGCCAAGGGCAGCTGTCGGGGCTCAGCCTGGGATGCCGAAGGGGAAGAGCCGCTGTCCAGGCACCAGGATGTCCCTGTCGCCACTGCCAGCACCTCCTGCTCCATCACTCAGTGTGGTCCCTCCACACTCTCGTGCCTCAGTTTCCCCTCAGCTCATGGGGCAGCTACTCCAGCAACAGTCCAGCCTGCAGCCCCCCGCAGCCCCGTGCCCGGGGAGCAGCACAGCCGTCCCTGCCGCGCTGCTGGGCTCCGTGCCCAGCAGGACACAAGCGGCTCTTGTTTATTCCTTGGCATCCATCCGTACCAGCTCTTCCCAACCCTCCATCAGGCCTCGGGCGGGAGGTGTGACCGCCCAGACCCGCAAACCGGTTGGAGCAGCTGCCGGCTCCCCACAGAGGAGAGTTGGCGCTGCCCGGGGCAAGGAGGGGGGCAGACCCCAAAACCCACCCCACCCTGTGCTCCACCACTGAGCCGGTGTTTAGGTTCCGAGGTGCCAGGCGCCGGCAGAGCAGCGGGGCCAGCAGGGCCACGTGGTGCTGGCAGTATTTTGGCACAACCAGCTGTATCTGCTGATGGGCTGTGCCGATACCAACGCCGATGCCAACGCCGACGCCAATGCTAATGCTAAATACCAGTGCTCTGGGTGCTGCCCGACCTCTCCTCCTTTAATCCACAAGCCTCCCCGCACACATCCCCTCCCTACTCTCTCCAAAGTCCCTCCAGCATCTGCACGAGACCAGACAGAGCACAAGGACAGACGGATGGACATTGCACCGTTCCCCCAGCCCAGCCTAATCCTGGGCCTCGGGAACAGATAAGAGAGCCTCAGATAATCTTAGTTTTTCTGAGCGCTGGGATTACCAATACAACCCAATCACTCCTTTGGTGTGATGGGCTCTAGAAGTATCGCTGCCCACACCAGGACATCCCTGGGCATCGCGCCCGGGTGCGGTGGGATGAGCCGGGTGGTCTGTGCACCACAGTGCCACGAGGATGCCACCGCTGCTGGGCTGGGGATGCCGGCACCCGGCACAGCAGGAGCTGGCAGGGCAGAGCTCAGGCACTGCGCTACCCGGGTCTCGCTGCAGACCCTGACCCATGGGGATGAGCTGGGGTCCTGCCTCCCTCCCCTGTGCTGGAGGAGCCACCCAGGAGCCCGGCCACACTGGGATGCTCCATCCATCCATCCATCCCTCTGTCCCGCTGGAGCGCCCGCATTGCTCACATTCCAGCGTTGCCCATCCTGGGGCAAGAGATTTGTGGTCAAGAGCTCCCTTTAATTTGCTGGGTTCTGGAGTATCCCCGCCGGGGCTGGACTCTGCCCGAGGCTGAGCACGGCTTTCACCTCCCAGCCAGCTCCTGTAACCACCAAATTATTTGAGGTTGGAGAGAGGCACGCGCCCACGCGTACGGGCGCCTCGCATGGGCCGTGTCCCCACAGGCACGTGAGGACCTGCCTCTGGGCTGGGGACAAGTGGCAAGGTGGGGACGGGGACTCCTCCGCGTGTTGAGCATCAAAGGCCCGAGCTGCCCACGCTCCTCCTCGGAGCCAGAACAGGCGCCTGCTCTGCCCTCGACAGCCAATTACTGTAATTAAAGCCAGAACGTGACATATATTCAAACTGGCCACCCAGAAACAGCTCCTGTGCTCTTCCCCACAGCCCCCAGCGACGCGCCCTCCTGACCAGCACAGCCAGCCCTGCGTCCCCAGCACTGCCGGCCAGCAGGACAGATGGACAGAGTCTGGACAGAGAGAGGAGGGGCAGCAGCCAGCCCTCGGGGCAACACCCCATCCCCAATGCCCACCAAACTGGAGGATGCTGGTGCAGCGCTGGTAGGACCACGGCCGAGGTGCTGAGCACCTCAGAAGGTGCTGCTTGGGGCCATCACCACACGGACACCAGCCCCACGGCCCCGTCCCAGCTGCCCACGCCCGGGTGCATCTCAGAGGACCTCGGCCCTGTGCAGACGTGGTGCAGGGACGTGCTGAGATGGGCTCACAGCCCATCCCTTCAGCAGGGAGCTTCTCCACCCCAGAACTGGGTGTTCATCCCATCCCGAGTCCTCACCCTCTGGCAGCTGCCCCAGCACCCAGCCGGGTGTGCGATCCCTGCCCCAAATCCAGACGGATTTGCAGGACAGGGAGAATTCATCTGGTCCTTGCTCCGCTGCGCGCTAACGGGGTTGGCGAGGGCAGAGTTCCCATCGTGGCACATCGGCCACCAGCCCTTCATGGCTTGGGAAACGCCCTGCACTGATCATCCCTGCTCCATTGCGACGGGGACATGCCACAGCCCCGCGGCTGGACAGCGAGGCCATCCCCGGGCAGGGAGCTGGCATTGAACTCAGTGTCACCAGAATGCTGGGCACCAGCGGGTGCACGGCAGAGACTGCACCACCCTGACCTTGCTCAGGGCACAGGACACCGCATGGGGAGAGCGCTCAGGGCACAAATCCTCTGCCAAAGGGCTCGGGGACATCCCCACCCAGGACACAGGTGACATTCCCACCTCACACACGCACCCAGCCCCTTCTCCCCCAGCGCCCACACATGAGCTCGCCACCCCGGCCACCTCGAGGTCCCCAAAAAGCGGGTGAGACTTGCCGGTGAGCGGTGATCCACCGGGATCTCCGGCTTCACATCCGCCGAGTGAGGCACAGCCGCCAGTTCAGCCAGCACGGAGCTGGGCAGCCTCTCCCCGCCGACGGCCAAGGATTAGTTACCGGCAGCCCAGAGACTGAATGTTCCCAAAAAATAGCCCTTGCCCAACATAAACCCCCCCGACCGGCTCAAATATGCAGAGTCAGGTTGTTGCACGCTACGGGAAAGCAAAGTCTTATCGGCTTGGCAGGACAGGAGCCGTGCGCTGGGAGCTGTGGGGTCCCCGGGGGCTCCAAGCAGCCAGGCAGCGATCGCTGCTGCGAGAAACGGCACCTACGACCTGAAGGGGCTGTGAAAATATAAAACCCTGCTCGATTTGCGGCTCCAAATGGGGAAAAGACACCCAAGTGCTGCCTAAGTGGTTGTCAGAGGGATGGGGGAGACGGACACGGCTCAGGAAGGGGGATGCGAGCGGTGCCATGGAGGGGTCCTCCTGCAAGCGATGCTCAGAAGCAGCGGGATGCTGTGCAAAGCCCCGATCCGAAGCTGTCAGGGTGGGGATGTCTGGGGCACACCGAGATTTCGGGCTGCCCGGCATCCCCCGGGCGAGCTGCCAGGTTCCACCAGCCCGTGCCCCCCACCGACCCCAAGGTTCCCCACGGGCTCGGTTGGGCGCCAGCGTCGCTGGGAGCTCCATCCCCGCCCCACCTGCAGACAGAGCCACCATTGATGCCGGGAGCCACCTTACCTGCTCGCCGCCGCCGCCGAAGGGGCTTCAACAATGGGCTGCCTGTGTGCCCTGGCCGGGGCAGAGCCAGCAGCCCCGCGCCTGAAATATAAGCAGCCCGGGCGGCATTTACCGCCCCGACCCAGCTCCCCCGAGGGGGGGAAACGCACCCGTCACTCCGACCGCAGGGGTGAGGGAACACCCCAAATCTAATGTCGGCCACACGTGAGCGGGACGCGGCCCCGCGACGCCCGGGGCGGTTTCTGCCGTCACCTCCTGCTCGCCCCTGGGGGTGTTTGTTGGGTGCTGGGTACGTGGTGGGGACGGGGGATGCCTGCGGTGGGTGCTCCCCCGCTTCCAGTCCAAGGGTCCGTCCCGCTGCGTGGGACACCAAAACGGTGACGCTCCTGTGACCTTTGGGCCTGACCTTCCTTTGGGGTCACCAGCATCACTCGGGGAGCCAAACCCGTCCCTGTATCACCAGCGGCTCCATGCGGCCACCCCACCTTGTGCCCATCCCAGGGGACCTGCTGCGAGCCATACTCCCCATCCTTTCCCAGCTGCGGGGGCAGAGCAGAGGGAGGGGACCCTCCGGAGCGGGGGGATACAGCAGGAGGAGAGATGGGGATGCTCCTGAGACCCCCAGCAGGATACTGGCCCTGCTCAGCCGTGTTCGGTAAACACCAGCCAGCTGGTTTGCTCGCCACAAGAATGTGGCCAGCAGCGCGCGGCGGTGGCCGGCACCCCGAAACCGGCACCTCGAAACCCCGGTGATTTGCCCCTTCCTCTGTCGTGAGTCAGGCGACGGCAGCTGCCCGGGGCCGGCACAGCACCGCGCAGCCTGTACTTTGGGCAATTTGGGGTGATGATGTGGGGACGCGGCGCGTGGGGCTCTGATTGCAGGGTTGGGGGCTGCAGCTGCTTCGCCCCGTCCCTGCCCCAGTAGCCCCAGGGGTGTCCCCACTGCCCCATAAACACGCCTGGGGTATCCCCCTCTTCCCCTGCCCCATATCCCTACTTGAAGGTATCCTCCTCTGCTCCCCACAGCCCTGTCTGGAGGATCCTCAGCACCCCACAACCCCACCTGAGGTGTCCACCTGCCCCACACCCTTGTGTGGGCATCCCCTGTGCCCCACATCCCTACCCAGGGGTATCCCCCTGTACCTCACAGCCCTGCCTGGGGTACCCCTATTGCCCCACAGCATTACCCAGGGATATGTCCCCCTACCCCATTCCCCTGCCTGGGGTATCCCCATTGCCCCAAACACCTACATGGGCCACCCCCCTGTACCCCACAGTCCTACCTGGCTTGTCCCCTCTGCCCCACACCCTTACCTGGGGTATCCCCCCTGCCCCTACACCTGCATTGGGTATCCCCATTACCCCAGAGCCCTGCCTGGAGTATCCCCACAGCCCCACAGCCCTGCCTGGGGTACCCCCTGCTCCTACCCCTGCCCCCCAGCCCTGCCTCGGGTACCCCCCAGCCCGCAACCCCTGCAGCCATGGTGTGTGTCAGTGCCGGCCATGCCTTTGCCGGCATAGCCGCCGCCGTGTGCAAGGCATGGGCGCCTGTTCGCCTCTGCCTGTCTGCGTGTGCCTGTCCGTGTGCCTGTCTGTCTGTCCGCATGTGCAGACACACGGCCGGGTGTCGCTGCCGGCAGAGGGGGTGTGAGTTGGTGTGTGCGCGGCTGTGCGCCTGTGCACACCCACACGCCGGGGTGCGGGCACAGCCCTGCCTGCGGACCAGCCCCCGCTGGGTTTGGGGGTGCCGCTGTAGCGCCAGCCGCACGCTGACCAGCCTACCCACCGTCCGGCATCAGGAGCACCTCGAGCTGCCCTCCAGGGCCCCCAGCACCAAGGGGAAAGGCCTTGGGGTGCTGCTTGCATGGGATCCCCCACAGCGGCTCCTATGGGGGTCACCCCTGGGTATCCCCACAACCACCAACCATGTGGGAGGCTTGGGGTGTCCTTGTGGGGGTGATCAGGGTATGATGGGGTGGCAGGAGCCCACCTGGCCAGACACAGGGTATTTGCGGGGTGCCGTGGGGTGGCCCCTGGTTCCAGGGTGTCATGGGGTGGCCCCTGGTTCCAGGGTGTCATAGGGTGGCTGAGATCAGATTCAGGGTGCTGCAAGGGGCCAAACTGGATGGGGTCGCACGGGGTGACGACTGACCCAGGCAGATATGGGGTGTCGGGGTGCTGTGGGGTAACAGAGGCTGATCCCACTGGCTGTGGAAGTTCAGGGTGCTGGAGGGCAGCAGAAGCCGACCCAGCCAGGTATGAGGTTTTTGGGGCACCATGGGGCATCTCTCCCGGGCTACGGGGTGTCGGGGTGCCGCGGGGTGGAGCCAGGCAGACGCGGGGCTCCCTCCCAATGCACACCTCGGGCGCCCGAGCAGGGAGAGCTCCCTCGGCAGCGCCAGCTGCCAGCATCCCACCGCGCTCTCGAGTAGTTAATAAGTTGTAGAAGAGATTTTGGCGCAGGCAGGGAACAGGCAGGAGCAAGGCTGAGGCCAGCCAGGGCCGACAACCACATTCCTGGGGAAGGGGTGGCTGGAAACATCGATACAAGCACGCAAGGTTGTGGTGGGGGGACGGTTAATGGGGGTCACACAGGCACCCCACAGCCACGGGGCTGCCGCGGCCAGCTCGGAGCGTGCCTACCCGCAGCCTGCCTGCACCTGCCTGGCCTCTTGTTTTTCTTCCCTTCACCGGTTGCATGCTTGGGTTGACGAGGTGATGCTGCCGGGGTGGTTACGTGCGTTATCTGCTTCCTTCAAGGCCAAAATATATGAGAGCAGGATGAGTAAAGATACTTATCATCCCGGCGCTCCCTGCCCGGCAGGCTGGGAGCAGGAGGGGGGCTGGGAGAGGGGACCGATGTTCCCGGCCCCCTCCTGCTCCCACCCAGCCGGGCAGGGAGCAGCACCCAGGAGTCCCCCCTTGAGCTGGTGGGACCAAACACAACGAGCATCGCGGCACGATGACGGGGTTGGCTGCACTTTGCACGGTGATGCAAAGGTGCCCAACGCTTGCCGAACCCCGGTTAAACGTGAGCGCTGATAAGACGCTCCAGAAATAAACCAAATAAACTCTGACCCGCCAGCACGTCCGAGGAACGGGGGGGGGTTGGGGGGGTAATGACGAAGCCGAAGGATTTCCAGGTCCCCCAAAGGGTTTCGGTGGGTCTGAACGAGCACGGCGGCCGCGCTTCTCGGTCCCCATCACCCCGAAACCAAGGGGTGGCCGTGGCAGGTGGCGACTCTTCCCCCTCCCGCCCTTCTCAGGTAACCGAAGCGCCATCTCTGCAAACAAAGGGGAGGGTGTGGGACGCAGGTGACGGGTGACGGAGGAGCCGAGAGGAGCGTCCAGCAACCAAACCCCACCCGGGGCGGGCACTTGATCTGGCCCCGCCAGCCCTTATAAACGCAGGTGCACCCAGGTGTAAGCTGATCCCCCGACGGCGGCTGAGCGGCGACGGGCGACGGCGACGCGTTCGGTCCCCGGGTTCTTGTCGGCCATCGCTCGGAGCGCAGGCGGCGGAGAGCAGAGCAGCCACCATGTCGATGGGTTTGGAGATCGGCGGGGTGGCCCTGTCGGTGCTGGGCTGGCTGTGCAGCATCATCTGCTGCGCGCTGCCCATGTGGAGGGTGACGGCCTTCATCAACAGAAACATCGTGACGGCCCAGATCTTCTGGGAAGGGCTGTGGATGGACTGCGTGGTGCAGAGCACGGGGCAGATGCAGTGCAAGGTCTACGACTCCATGCTGGCGCTGCCGCAGGACCTGCAAGCCGCCCGCGCCCTCCTGGTGGTGGCCATCGTCTTGGCCGTCCTCGGGTTGATGGTGGCCATCGTGGGCGCCCAGTGCACTCGCTGCGTGGAGGACGAGAGCACCAAAGCCAAGATCACCATCGTCTCCGGCGTCATCTTCCTCCTCTCCGGCGTCATGAACCTCATCCCCGTCTCCTGGTCGGCCAACACCATCATCCGGGATTTCTACAACCCGCTGGTGGTCGACGCGCAGAAGCGGGAGCTGGGCACCTCGCTCTACGTGGGCTGGGCGGCCTCGGCCCTCCTGCTGCTGGGGGGAGCCCTGCTCTGCTGCTCCTGCCCCCCTAAAGACGACAGGTACCCCACCGGCAAGGTGGCCTACTCCGCCCCGCGCTCCGCCGTCACCAGCTACGACAAGAGGAACTATGTCTGAGCCTCCCTCGGGACCCTCCGGCACCCCTCGATGTCCCCAACCCCCCTTCANCCAAAGTCTGGCTGAGCTAGAGGGAACTCGGGGCGCGCCCGCTGCTCCCCCCGGGCCCGGAGCTGCGGCTGGGGCGAGGCCGCCCTTGCACAACCCGCTCCCCGCCGGCGGCCACGCTCGGCCGGGCAGGGACAAAGGGGAACGAGCCGCGGGACCTGCGGGAGATGGAGCTGCAGGAGCAGCTGCAAGAGCGGCAGGGGCTGCAGGATTTGCTGCAGGAGGAGCTGCAGCAGCTGGAAGAGCCGCCGCTCGGTCCCTGCCCGGGGGGTGCAGCGGCTCCGGGGAAAGGCTGCCCGGGAGCGGCGCTGCCGGTTCGGGTTCCCCGGGCCCCCCCCTGCGCCAGGGCTCGGCAGGGCGGCGCTGACCGGCTGGGCCCGGCCCCGGGGCTCCGCCTGGAACCGGCTGCGGGTGGCCTGCGGACAAAGCCCGGCGGTTACAGCCCCGTTCGCTCCTCTGCCTGGCACCGGCCCAGGGGGTATCCCGGGGACACGGGCTCCGCTCTCCTGCTCCGCTCGGGGCT
>WEIS01073871.1:0-18153 GCA_013389965.1 Todus mexicanus | reverse complement strand
ATTACTTTGTATTTCTTCATAGCTATAGCTAATTGCATGCAAATCAGCATTCATTGTTCTCTTACACTCTAAAGGAAATATTGTAGAGTAAGGCAAGTCTTCTTTAATGTCATTACCTATTGAAGCTGGAATTTGTTTAGCAATATATAGAATAGCATACTTATATTTTAGAACTCTTGAAGTTGCTGTTGAGCTAACTTTATTTTCAGTCTTAATGGTTGTGCTGTTATTCCTTAGATCTAAGATGTATTTCTGTTACTGATCAGCACTGATCTAATATAGTTGAAGTCTAGCATAGTCCAGGACCTATAGAACTGTCTGCTCTGATACTAGTGTTGATGACTTCAACAATCCTGACCTACGCAAAATCTCCATCTGCCCTCTGTGACATAACATGTAAATTTGGTTGACTACAGAACACTTCAGACAAAGCTGTTTACAAGAAATCTTTCTGCATATTTGCTACAACATTGCATTCTGTTGCTTTTTACCAGTCGGAAGAAGTGATGCTAAAGTTCTCCATGCTTTACATCGTCATTTGGACCACTATTCTCCTAGAAATGAAGTTTATAGATATTTGTGTCTTTTTTCTGTTTTTCTGTTGTTCACAGGAATAAGGAAAAGGTTTTATTTGGAAACTGGCACTGGAGAGGAACTGGAGGACAGCTCATGTAAGAGCTGTGGCTGGAACTACAGTCACAGTGAGTTGCAGGAGAGATTTGTCAGGAAAAGGTTTTCCTCATACCCAAAAGATCAGGGAAGCTTGGTTGCCACAAGGCATATACATGTGCTTTTACAGTAAACAGATGAGGGGTTTAGGGTCACTTTAAGCTATAAAGTTGATAAGGTTCACTGATTCAGAAAAGGAACAAGGCAATCAGCATGTTAAATCTCTCTTCTGCTTTGCTGATTACTACATGTTCCTCATAACACCATTTATCACAGAATGTGGCTTCATTTCAACATTGACTTTCCAGGTCTTTACAAATATATTCATATTTAGAATGTTATTACATGCAGTATATACTAATATAAATTATATTCTTGGAGGGGCAGAGGGGTGGGGGTGCGGGATGGGGGTGTGGAAGGAGAGCAGGAAAGCATCCTGCCTTGCTTTTCCTGGCTTTGGACCACAAAAGTGCTGTAAAAGCTAATCTGAGGATTGCTTACTTTTTTCCAATCCACATTGAGTATAATTGGAGAAAACAGGTTAGAGATAAATTTAGCGTTCTCAAGGAAATTATTATGTTAAGCCTCTCTGGAAAATGTATTACTTTGCTCTCATTTTAGATGAATATAAGAGCATATTAAAGTCATTATTCATATGCGTTCTTAGTACGAACGAAATTTATGTTTCTCCATTACATTGTATTCTGCTTCATTTTTTTACCTGAAGAGTCTTGGCTATAAAGGTGTAGTTAATTTGTAACACTGGTAATTTCAGTTGGTTTTATAATCTATTGCATTGTATCATAAAATTTCTGTGATCTCTGATGCCTATTAAATATGAACCCAGGTGAGTGAAGAAAAGCCCTCAGATGGTATCATTAGCAAGGTACATACCAGTTGTTCTGATATAAAATATAATATATTCATTGTGGAAAACATCAAACAAATAGCTGTGGCCTGGAAAACTTTTTACTATTTCAGATGTTTTAAAGAAACTTTACCAAGATCAGGACCAACACATGAAAATATTTGAAAGGGTCATAGTTCTTCACCATTTTTTCCTTACGTGGCTTGTTATAACACCAAGCCTATGTGGTGGTTCTTGCAGCAAATCAGTTTGATATCTTAAACTATATACCAAATCATATGTCAAATGAAATTCAAACAATACCATTTCTTTTTCGTTAAATATTCCACTGCCTGAAGCTGGAGAGCTTTACAGATTTAACCTCCTAAAAGACTTGATTTTGCATTTAAAATACGCTAAACCTGTACATTACCACACTCCAAGTGTTAATTACATTTTAAGTTTAAATGTGCACTTTTTGTTTAGGTGCAGGTGAAATTAAAGTACATGATCACTTTTTGGTTCCTTGCATGAATTCACTCCATATGTAACTTCTGTGTTTACAATGAAGCATTACAATTGGATTTAGTTGATAGAAAAGAAAATATATATACAGGGGAAAAACTCAAGCAGAAAAAAGGAGACTGGACGATGAGCAATGCAAAGCAAGAAGGTGGCATCCATCACTCTAGTATTTCAGTACAATTTTTTTCCCAATCCCAAGTGTTGAATGCTTCTCATAAGTATTGCAACTTATGCCTTTGCCCCTGGAGTACTATTTTGCAATCTTACTCTACTTTCAAAAATACATCTTTCTCCCTGTGGAGCATTTTCCACTATGAAACTTTCCCTATTCTGGTAAAAAACCCCACTTCTTAATGTTTCTTATGCAAAGCTGATCAGAATGCCTCTTCCTCAGTCCATGGTTGTAGAAAAAATACTTCAAAAAGCATTTTCTCAGTAATTATAGTAACAATTTAAGTAAGAAAGCATTTTATGAAATTTTGAAAAAACATGAAAAAATACAGGGAAATGTAATTTTGGAATGTCTCATTAAAAAAAAAAAAAAAGACATTCTTTCCTAAATATATATTTTGTTTCAATTTGTAATTCTTTTGTATTCACAAAACAAGTGTAAAATTACTGAACAGCAACACAAAGAAAAAGTCATTTTGGTATAGAAAACTGGATTTAGGCAGCAAAAACTGCATTGATTTTTGAAAAATGATTAAAAAACCCTAATCTGTTGTGGCTATGATGGTATTGATATTTTTATATAAAATTTAGTATGAATGGATTTTCCTCACTGATTGTATTTACAGAATATTGTTACATATATTAGGGTGGATCAATTATCTTCTTTTTTTTTTTCCAAAACATCAAAACTTTCCCTCAAAATGCAAAATTTGTACTTTAACCAACTTTTTTTCAATAGTCTCTGAACCATATATGATTATTATTTTGGTAGACCTTTTAATTTCATTGAACATCTTCACTTTATGGGTAGGATAATTTAGTGATTAAGGCTTTTGAGTGTGACCTTAATCCAGTTCTTGGCTGAATTAGAGTCTGTCATTGGAAAAGTCTGATAAACACAACCTTTATTCTGTAATCATCATCCCTATTTACTGAATCAGTTGAAAGTATAAACCCATTCATTTTGAGTATAAGTTATTAAAATAGTGTCAGCAGTATAAATATCTTTCCATATGTAAATCTGGAAGTAAATGCATGAAATACAAATATGAGAATGTATATTTGCCTTAAATTTACATTTTCATTTAGGTAACCAGTCTCTCAGCTGTCAGAGCGATCTTGTTTTTAAGACTACTGACCTTGTTAGCTCTTGGGGAAGTTTGAGATAGCAGTATATACATGCAAGTGCTTACTTTTTATGATGAAGATATAGGCTCTAGGAATCTTAGATCTGTATAGCATAGTTTAGTTTGTCATACTTACTCAATATAGCTGCTGGCATAACCCAGAATCTCTTCACAGATACTGGAATATAGGAAGGGAAAAGGAGACTGGAATGTAGTTGCTTTTTACCCACAGCGTCTGTGTACTTTTGTCATCTCCTAGTGGCAGGCTGTTGTGGCCACAGTAAATCTCCCGTACAGCAGCCTCTTGAACTGTTTTTTTCCTCTTGAGTGTAGTTGCGATGGTGGTGCCAGGCAATTCAGGGCTCCGTGGCAATCTATTTACTGTCTGTCCCACAGATCAACTTTCTTATGTTGTGTTGTAGGTTCCAGAAGAAAGAGCTGATCTGCAAAAAAGGAAGCCCTCATTAAAAAGGGGGAAACATTGGGCCTTCATAGGAAAAAAGGATGGGGAAGAGAGAAGACAAATCATCTTGAACACATTTACATGCATATTTTTTTGAAATAACTTTCTTTTGAGCTCATTCCAGAGGTAATGTTGTACAAATCTTTCCAAGTAGATATCGTTTGTGAAAAAATCTGTCCTGCATTAGATGCATTCTGTGAAGGTGGTGCAGAGTCTGCTTGTTTTCCTGTTCGTTTATAGCATAGTTGCCTTTAGGGCCTCAGCCCAGTAACATTTGCAGGCCTTAACTGAGATCATGGGCTCTCAGTGCTAAACAAGGTACAAACTCAGTGAAAAGAAAAAAATAAAACAATGCATGTCCCCAAAGATTTACAAAAAAGAGAACCTCAAGACAGGCACGTGAGGTCAGAAGGGTGTAGAATAATTTTCTAGAGGTCATTCGCAGCGTAGGTCAGCTGTAACGGAGCTCCAGCCTCTTTCTGCCCACGCTGGCTGGACGGCCTCTGGGCTCTGCTGACTCTTGAAGCAGCTTTGAAAGTGAGAGATCTGTACATAGATATTAAAAGTCAGATTGTACAAGGGGGCATGAGACAGGTTTGACTGTTGTTGGGGGGGGTTTAATATCAGATTATAGAAACTAAAAATGTCAGGGAAAAGAATTTCAGGGGAAGTGAACGAAAATAGCAAGTGATCAAAAAAAGAAGCAGTTGGACAAGCAAGATACAGTGGAAGGAAATTAACACAGGCCTGGAAAATGTCTGTAACAGTCAGCCCAGTTTCCAATGCTCATGGGGGAACTGAGATTAAAATGTCTAAAACAGAAACAGAATTTCCAGTTTATGATACAGAAAACCACAGGCTGGAGCAATCAGACTGGAATGCATCTTTTGTAAGTTAAATTCAAGGCATAGCTCCAGAATGTTCCTTGATAGCCTGTAGATTTCTATAGCAGTAACAGTTTTTTAATAGCTCTTTTGAGGGATGAGGGATCGAAGAAATAGGGTTGCAACCAAAACCTTTTTCAAAAGATTCTTAGCAAGCCAGGAAAAGAGTCTTAGAAAGTTTAACTCTTGGATAGTTCAAATGCTATGGATGATAAAGAAAGAAAGCTATCACAAAGCTTCTGGACATACAGTGTGTATGTTAATAAAATCTATCATGAAATTCAGCCAAATGTAGTTAGGGTGTATTAGGAAGACTGATGAAATGATGAGACAATGCCAAACCTAGGGATTCATATCTGCTAAAATTGCACATGAAAAGAGGTGCTCATCTTTGATGTTCAAGCGATCAATGAGAAGGTTGAAAATTGTGGTCAAAAGCTGACTAGAAATGTTTCTATGTATATTACACACAATTCTTTGTCTGAAACACATGAAAAAAACCCAAAACAGAAATTTAACAGCCTATAAAATTTTTATAATAACGAGACAGAAGGTAAAGATGTTCTTAAGACAGAAAGGATTTTGTGTTTGTACTTGAGACTATCTGTGAAAAAAAAATTATTTTTTAAGAGCTAAAAATTCCAACTGACAAGGTCTTTTGAGATCTCTCAAAATTAAACATACAGAAACTACACTGCCATAAAAGCAGTCATGAATTACATGCGCCCCTAAAACGTATCTTGGGCAAACTCTGGTAATTTCTTTTTAATGATTCTCATGTTAAGTGATGCAACCACTACTTGCCAGGTATCAGCATGAGACGATGTTTATTTATTTAAACTCTCGTCACCAAAGATATGACTAATAGATATATACATAGAGTCCTCAAAGAGATTGTTCCTAAAAATAAAGGCAGGTCATGATAGGCCAAGTATTGTAAAAATCCAGACGAGGGACTGTAGGTGACTGGAGGTGAAGGTAAGTAAGGCACAGATTTGGGCTTATATTTTCACATCTGCTATGCCCTGCACTGAGAGGTGAGAGGGTTTTTTCCTTAAAAGTTTCTGTAGTTTATAATGTTAAAAAACAATTTTTATTTTTTTTTCTCAGTCCGAATTCAGTAGGGTCGTATTTAGGATAAAACTAAGGTGCTGATATCTGTTTATCCTTGTACTGTATTTACTGTATATGTTGAAGGTACTACTCCTTTCTATGTCCTGATAGCACATTTGGGTTAATATATTCACATCTTAACTTCTAGACAGATCTGCTGTTTTAAATGATTAAATGTTAAATCTGGTATTTACTCTTGGACTGTGCAAAAGTCAAAGGGAACAATTTGTCAGCTCATTCATATTTTGCTTCTGAAGCCGGTTAACTAATCAGTCTAACAGAAAAAGAAGTAAGATAAATGGAGGCCATTCTGTTATGTAGAAAAGTGTACATGAAGATAAATTTTTCACATTTTGCTTCATTTCATCTGCAGTTATCACTGTCGTAATTGCTTCTGAACACTCAAGGTGCTCTTCATATTGCTTCTATGATATGAACGATTTAAGCTATTTTGGTAGACTGCTAGCTTGCAGCATTGAAATTTTCTGTATTCTTTTTTTTCTGTATTGTAATTTAGAAAAAATCCTCTACCTTTTTATGTAAAGGTGAATTTGCCAAACAAACAACAAAGGGTAAAGAGCTGTGTAAGCTGCCAGTTTCTACTAGAAACAAGCTTGCACATAGGAAATCCTCAGCAAAGAAAATCTTGCTACCATCACTAATAGAATTCCCATTAGTTTATATTAAAAATGTGATAATCTAAGAGCAAATAGCTTACAGAAATTTCTTTTCCTGCCATGGCTTCCACTGATTTAAGGCAGTAACAGGGTCATCCTGTTTGCATCATCTAAAACCTGCAAGAGGGCTATCGCCATTTTCTTTTCGTGGTAGCCATCAAGTGTCTCTCACTGCAACTTCATGAACTAAATTCCCTAAACCCCCCTGAAAACTACAGATTACTGTGTTAAAAATCTAATTATTTTTTAAAGGGAATATAGGAAAGTCTATGTAGAATAGGATTTTGACCATTTTATACTGCTGCATCATAGTATGTTTCTTTATTGAGAGCTCTTTGAAGCCCAAGGAAAACGCCAGGATTTATAAGAGTCTTTTCCGCACCTAACACGTAATGGTTTTCTGACTAAATTAATTATAATGCCATGGTTAGCCACATATGTACAATACTCATCAGGGTTTGTAATCTGATTCTGTGCAGTGTGTTTTTATGATGGATAAGCATCTGAACAAATAAGTACACCCAAGGTAGTTGAATTAAAATTGCTGTAGAAGGTATACTAGCTTTCTCAGTTAGCTAGATTTCTATGGTGATAGACTGAGAGGTTCTTAAATAGGTACACTCATTTTGGCACCCTGTGCACTTTAAAAAGATTCTTATTGTAAAAAATCCCTCAGCTTTGTGCCAAAGAAATTAGAAATTCTTTCTTTTATGGTTTGTCAGAAATTTATTGTAATTTTATTGCATGAAATTTCCAACTACTCTAGCTGCTGTATGAAATATGTAGCTAAACAGTAAGCTCAGAACAGTAAATGGATGCACAAAGTTCTTAAAACACTAATGCAAACTGGGCTTAGTTCTGAATTTCCAAATCCACATAATTTTCATTTTTTAAGGCACTGCAGACCTTTTTAAAAACCCCTATGAGTTTAAATCAATATATTCCTCTGGCAGTAGAGTTCATGTTATTAGCCAAAAATGTGTGGATCATCAAATACTTTTATAGCCACATTGTGAATTTAATTAATCATTTGTTATAAGATTTTTTTCTTAACTAAAAAAAGTTGATTAATTTACCAGGAGTTTCATTCCTCCTTTCAGCTTTCTCACAAGTGGTTTTTATTTTTCAAGAAATCCAACTTGGATTCTGCCATCTTGTCCTTTCTACTAATCTAATTACAGTATTCAGTCAAGTTATAAAGTATTCTTCTGGAAAATTTGAAAAGATAAAGAGATCAGTTTTCATGGAAAACATTTTGTGATTTAACATTCTTGCTCCTGGACACTCACATGCTTCATTACATTGGTATCTCCACTCATGTCTAATGGAAGGTCATAATTGATGAAGTATCCCTGGATCCAGGTTTTATTTCCTGTCAATAGTTCATTTTGTGGTAGTGTTACTCCTTTTCCTTGCCTTGATGGCAAACAGAAATCAATGCTTTTCTAATATTAATTCTGAAATTAATAGACACTTCCGCTGAAGACTTTTAGAAGATTAAAAATAATGCATATGCAATAGCTATCAGAAGAACCTTTATACCTGATTCAGGCCTATCAATTATATCAAACTGATCTGCCTTTTGCATAATAAATATAGAGAATATATGGTAGGCTTTCACATGTAGTTTTGTTTCTGGACTGACACCTTAGTCTTGCAAAACACATCCCAATGTTTCTGATGCACTTGGACTCATATTCCCTTAGGATGCAGCTATTACCAGACCCCAAATTTTAACAACTGATCTAGTGAATTGTTATATATTGCCCAAGTTTGATAAACATAATAGTGCATGAACACAGAGAAACTGTGCTAAGTTTTCACTAACAGAATGCTGTGTCCATGCAAAACTCTATTACATTAATTACAGTATATAAGTAGGCACTGCTTCTAGTAAAAGAAAAAAAAAATAATGGCAATTTGCTTTTCTTGAAGTTGAGAAATGGAGACAAATACGGTCTGCTTTTCATTTCCCAAGAAATATGGTGCTTTTCAAATAAGTTACATTTTTCTTTTGTATCCTTTAGCCTACCCCAAGTGGCTTGCAGTATTTATCAACTTTAATCAACATGACTGACAGGAAACCTGATAATAGAGAATAGCTGTCTCTACTGGTGGGGTAAAATCTTTTGAAATGTCAGTAGTGAATACACTGTATTTACATTTCTTTGGGACTCTAGCTCTTAAAAGATTTTCATCTTTTACACTGGAGGGATGAAAGTAAAGGTTATTTAACTATACATCAGAAATTGTATCTGATGACAGTGTGACAAAATATTCCTGCTTTCAGAAGTGCAGAATGCCTGCTTCTCATCTCTGGCGCTGTTTCAGTGGAGTAGCAAGTTCTTAGCTACTGTTTGTCCTCTAATATTGGAAGCTGTGCATCATCCAATTAATGACAGTCCTGGAGTTTTCTTTTTCAGATCTGTTTTGGATTTTTCCAGCATATTTATTCTTTAAAGAAATTTGTAGTATATTAAATATAAACAATTAAAATTAATAATAAATTTCTTCTGGACTGTCATAAGACTCATTGCTTTCAGCATAGGCAGGACTCATTGTGAAAAAAGCTGAGTTGTCTGGTTGTGCTAGATCAGACAGGCTTGGCCAGATGTGTACTCAAGAACAAAAACGTGTTTCAGCCAAGCTGACCCCATTTGGTTTAAATCTGTGAAGTCTGAAAATCTGGACAACTTTGGCTTAGTGTTGTCTATAGCAATTGGTGAATTCACTGAGGCTGTAGCCAGCAGTTCCCTGAGAAAAAAGTTCATTTTCTCTGGCTTTTTCTGAGCTTCAAATATTGTAACCTTTTTAATGAAGTAAAATCACAATAACTCCAGCAGGAGTGTAATTAAACTATAGAGATCCCATCAAGCCAAACATGTTTTTACGAACATGGACAGCTAAAAATGCCAGTGTATCTATGACTCACCAATAATGTATTTTTTTCTCTCCTTTTCCTCTATCCGATATATTAGTTTCAGATGGATGTCCTGTGCCCAGCACTGTGTCCAAAAGCGATGTTACCAAGTCTGACACATTCATCTGCTGCCCATCTCATCAGTGCCTGGAGAGACCAGGCACAGGAGATGTGAAGCATCTTTCAGTTGCTGCTGGGAACAACCCACTGGCAACATGGGGTGGCTGAGAGATGGCTGAGGGGCACTGAAGGTCTGCAGGGATGAACCCTGAGCTTATCCAGAAAATGACAGCTACTGCAAGGGCTCAGGCTGGAGGGAAAACCAAGGTAGGAAGTATACTTTTGCCAGAAGCATTTCTCTGGGCTTGTGACAAATGCCTTTGTGCCTTTTAAGTATCAAAAGTCTGTCTCTTACTTCTTTATGTACTCTAATACCATCAGTTTCTTTAAGATAAACCAACCCCCTGGCATTTGTGTGAAAAGCCTCCCACGTCCAAGATATTCTCTGCCTGTTAAAATGTACATAGCTGCTTCAGGAGAGAAACCAGGCCCTTGAACAAGAAGTAATGAGAGATCATACATCAGGGAAAGGAAAGGAATGTGGGTGTACAGTGTGGCCAGAAGACTGTGACCCATTCAGCTGCTCTGCACGAAGCAATTTGTAGGCTTTCAGTGGAGGGGAATCACTGCCCTGACTGCATAAAACAACAACAAGATTTAGCATCTCCAGAGTTGCTGCACAAAGTCAGCTCTATTCCATTTAATCTTCATCAGTGTTTCTGTTTTCCACTGTATCTTCCAACACATTCAACAAACTGAAACCCCTGCACATGAGCAAGCTGTCCTCAAGATATTTTTTATTAGTAAGCAGGCTCTCCACTGAGAGCATTTTAGACTACAGCATTCAGGTATACTGGGATTACTGTATTTTCATGTGTGTCACTCACACCTCTGAATGCTTTCACCATCTGAAAGTAACAGTTTTCCAAAAGTAGTACCTAGACAACCTCCATACAATAAAAGGCAGAAGGGGGGGTATTGCTATAATTAAAAAAAATGGAACAAGGAGGCAGGTTCTTGCTAATACCTACACAAATGTGTAGCCTAGGCTGCCACTGAGTCTCGTTTTACTGATAACCCAGGGATTAAACACATGCAAATATAGTAAATGGGGAGCACTGTCAAGTTGCTACAGTGATTTATCCAACTGTAGTTGCGTGTACTTTTTAACTGAACATTCAGAACTGCTGATATTTGCAGCCCTGGTGTTTTGGTTTTGGTTTTTATTATTCCTGCACCCAATATAAGGGCATTGAGCATGGGTTTATAGGTAGTAACTTTTAAGATATCCTTTATTTAATAGTAATAGTCGGATATCTGGAGTTATTTTCAAAGTGAAAGTAATAGACCTGGTAAGGATCTGCATGGTGCAAGTCTATGGGACCAGCCATTCCCTTGCTCGTGCACAGGACTTTGGAGTCATTCTAGCTATCACTCCATGCAGTAAAGAGGATTGTCTTGTCACGCACTGAGCATGAATGTAACCAGCCATTTCATGCTTCCTTGTACCAAAAAGAAAGTAAGTGCTGGCCATGTTTTGTGATGTGGACAACATCCGTCTGCAGCACTGCCAGTGCATAGCAGGGGAAAGAGCTGGGTCTGTTTGTATGTCAGAACAAACTTTGGTAGCAGGAATAATCTTCATTAGAGCACTCCTTCCATCTTGCTTATCTGACATGCAGGTGCACAGGAAACCTCATAAATAAGCCGATAAGTATTGACTGATTGGAAGTTTCTGTGCCAAAAATCTGTGTGCCCTGACACATGATTCATTCTTAAAAACAGTCTGCAGTCTGGATGTTTCAGATTACGAATAGTACAAGGATCTCTTACGAGGAGTCTGACCAAAAGAAAAAAAATGAAAAAATGATGTTAATTGGTGATTGCGATTCTCCATATACACAGCAGAGACCACTGAATGGAAGAACTGAGGCATAAAAATTCTTTCTGGAAGCTGCACACCTGATCCTTTCATGGGTATTTGCTCACAGAAAATTTATTGCATTCAGTGTAACTCCCATGTTAGAAGACAGAATAAAGAACATCGGTATCGATAAGAGGCTATTCTGGACTGAAAACAAAACTAATATTAATTCAGAAAAGTATTTAGATGTATTTTGTGATCAGCACTGGAAATATATTTACATAACATATCTAGCATTTTCAAATAGCCAAACTAATTTCACAAAGTGTGTTCTGAAACATGTTACAGTGAATCAGATGACAACGTCTTTCTACCGGCACAGTATGTATCATCTAGGGGGGAGAGTGTTTTATCTAAGAAGGAACAAGCCAGGGCATACTGATNTTGTACAGAAGTGTAAAGTAATAAGATTAAGAACTAAAAATAATCAAAGAGGATAGAGCCAAAAGGAAAATACAACAAATAACACAATCCCAGAAGAAGAGTAGACTAAGTACTTTTCCCTGTTTGTAGGGGAGAAGACGCAACTTGCTGTCAGGGAGCGCAGAGGAGCTGTGCAGTTTCAGACAGCCCCAAGCACGAGTAGCTGGCTGCAGGAACAGGCACTCCTGTGGGCAGAGGGATCACACCTTGGGGAGCACCACATCACTCCATGGAACTGTGCTCAGGAGCAAAAGGAAATCAACATATTACAGATTGATTGCATTTAATGATTTAATATATAGCTGGCAACAATACCAGCTGGTGAAGTGGCGCTCAGCATGCACGCCACACTTAACAGCACTGGCAGTCCTTGCCCCAAATTGTTTTCAATTGACATAGTGTTTTTATTCTAATTTCCCTTCAACTGCGTGGTGCATATTCTTCCCTCCACACCATATGTTGGTGCCTAAAGCACTGTGATCAGTGTAAAAAACCAAAAATGTATGAGTTATCTATTAGTCAGATTTGTGCCAATTGTCCATCTTGTCTTAGGGAATTTTCAAAACATCTCTTACTGTTAAAACTGAGACTTGAGGAAGACAATGCTACATATTTTATTTGTTTTAAAAACACAGAATTTATTTTACTCTTGTATAGTCAGAAAACTGAACCAATAAAACTCTCAGTAGATTCTATTGAAGAGTGACAAAAAGTCTTTGATATCTTCCTTAACTCACAAATGATCCTCTACCAAATAATTAAAGACAGTATTAGCAGCTGCCTTCTTTTCAAAACAGGTTAATACTTTTTCTTTAAGAGGTACATTTATTGTGTTGGAGAAATTATACTGAGAATTTTTTGTCTAAAGTAGCAAAATAACTCCATAATTGAATTTGTTCAGAGTAATGATAACAAGATTTAAAACACAGTTGCAACAAGTAAAACTTAGTGTAAAAAGACTATTCTGTGTCTTCAGCTGTCAACTAAAAGTATATTGAATTTTGCAGAACAAATTCAAATAAAAGTGTTGAGATTAAAAGTGATAAAGCAGCAACAGTGAGATCAGAATCCCTCCAAAAATTAGATTAAATCTTCCTCAGGACCATAAAAACCTTATTATCTTGACATGACTAGATCAATCATTGCAAGACAATTATCTTAACAAGTTAAAGTTGCTTTGATGCAGGAATTTTAGATTATTTTTTTTCTTCTCCTTGGTATGAAAATAGACTGTGTATGGACCTGAGCAGAAACTGAGACAGACACATCGAGGCTCTCATGGCGACAAATAAGCCATAAAGTCTATCTGTAAACATCAATAAAGTCCTCCTTTAAGCAACAAAAGCTTACATTATATTGAACTGTGAAATAGAACAACACTAACTCTTGTCATTATATAGTTTACTGACTTTAGTATGAACTTACTTAACCCTGTTTTTGTCTCTTCACTTCTTTAACTCCCAAGTCATTGTTGTAGAAGCAATATTGTATTGCATTTCCCCTGTGCCTGTGATCAGAAAGCTCATGTGCCTTACCCTGGAAGTTAATGCTCTTACCATATCTCTGAAGGTGACCAGTGCTATTACTGATAAATGTAGAACTGAAGAATGATGTGAGAATGGTCACAATATAATCAGAGCCAGAGCCAAAAAGTAGGAAATGCCAAACTGTTTAGCCTCCCTAACACTAAAAGCTGGATTTCAGCCTGGTCAGGAATATTCAAAGAAAAAACATACACTGCCAATCAAATAGTTTTTTTCAACCTTCTTTGAACCTTTTTGTTCCCATTTTTTAATTTCAAATTTCACATGCCTTTATTGTTTCTGCTGGAATATTTGAAGTGTATTTTGTCCACATTTCATTATTGGGCAATAGTTTTGTGGGTCAAAACTTTGGAGTGTCACTGACCTGGCTTTGGATTGAAAACTTGCTCACTACCTGTAGATTTAATTCTAAGGCAAATCAGAATGGGTCTGTGTCAAAGAATATGGCTAGCACAGCCTTTCATTTCAGCTCACAAAAGACCCTTGGTGTAATCTTAAAGAGTGCTTTAAATTCTTTCCAAATGGAAATAATCATTTGTATTTTACATCTTCTGAAAGATATATTAATTCGAGATTTAATTTTTCAAGGTTTTTTTTACTTGTTAATTTAAGAAATAATTTCTAACTGAATGCTCTTTTGGTAGGGAGCGCCTCTTATAATTGATGGCGTAGTATGGAACCAATACGGAAAATGGTTATAAGTACCTCTTACAACTTAGAAGCTAATTATGACTCTAAGTGGACAAAGCAATTCCTTTGGACTATAAACGAGTTATCTACAGGTAAACACTAAGGCAAAGCAGCTACTTTATTAAAATTACAGCATAATGCAAATGAAGGTCAGGTTATTTTTCATGAAAATAATTTTTCCTGTCACGTATGTAAAGAAATATACCTAATTTGCAATATTATAATGTATTTTACAATATTTTCATCTGTGAGAGTTCATAATACATTCCTAAAAATGGACATTTTATACATTTGAGCCACTTAACGGTGGTACAAGAGGCAATACTGAAATAAACAGCTTCATAGACCCATGAAGGACAGCTGGTATCAGATAGCCTTAAATAAATACTAAGTTTAACATTCCATGGTGGTTTAATTCCCACATAGTCTTTCAAGTTTTATTAACCCAGACAACTCGTAATAATTATGATAAACAGACATTGTCATCAAAAATCAGCAGAAATTTGATAAGATTAAATACAATGCAATACATCTTCCTTGCTCACAGAGTCTGTATAATAAATTACTCCTAGGCTTCAGAATGAGGCACTGTATAATTGAGCAAAACAGATCAATTTTTAAGGATGCTTATTTAAATGCAAACCAGACTTTTGAGAATGGTAAACTTGATTAAAATCCCTCTTTAAGTGCAAATCACAAACAACAATATCTAATACTCACAGGCCATAACCATCCTATTAATAATGCAATTTATTGTTCAGATATAATTGTAAGGTCTTAACAATGTGGCAGCTGTAATCTACTTTAAAAATTAGAAACGATGAACTCCAGAGTCTTCTAATGCGGCTGAAATACAAACAGTGGCTGAACGACTTGCGTTTGCTTACTGAAATACATTGCTTCAGATTAAATGGTTAGGCTTTGGGTGTTTGTCACACATCGTTTTCCCCATCTTTAATGGCGTGTTCCATAAATTATGCTATTTCTGCTATTGTGCAGATATTAAAATCAGATACAGAAATGACTGAGTAGAAATTTAGCCATCTCAGTCCTGAATTCTTTTAAAATTGGTTCAATCTACATATGCCGGCAAGATTCAATTTTTTATTTTTATTTTTAAAATTTTTAATAAAATTTCCTGGATAGGTGCAGTTGTGTTTTTACATAGCAAGAGCATTAGACTTGAGAGTCTGGACAGGCTATGACTATCTCATATTGTATGCAAAACTGAATTTAAAAAAAAATAGTCATTCCAACTTAATTTGCAGTAAGGGACTGACTCAAATAGGAATTTGGGGCAATCAGATGCCATAGTTCTATAAGACAGAGCTCTTCACTGAAAGCAGTTCCTACCATTGATTTCTTTAGAGGCATGTGGCTTCTCTTCTCACACCTTTACACTGACATTCCTTTTGCACCATTACCAGGGGATTTGTACTCATCTCCTAATTATGCATTCAGGTTATTTTTTATTATTTTTTAATGTATTTATATGGATGTGTTTGCAACATACATGAGCTTCAGTTCCCTAGACAAGGAGCTGAATCTAAGTCTCACACATCCTGGGTACTCTAATGCTCTGTTACCATATGCATATATATATATATATATATGAAAGGATAGCAGTGGCTTGTGTTCATAACTGGAAAAATATTGTTGTGGTCATAGTTGTCCTGTGTCTCTAAAGTCCATAATAGATTTGGGAAGGCAAAATTTCACTCAATGCACAAGCTGAAACTTGTGTGCTGATTTTTTTATTATTTTAATTTCAGAGTCCCGGAATTGGACGAGAACAACTTCCCAAAGAGAAGAAGTGAAAGCTTTTTACATTCAGTTACCGCTGTGCAGTCAGCATCCATGATCTGTTTTCCTTCATGACTGTATCAAACTCCAAGAACCACAAAGAGAGAAGTACAACCTGTTCAGGGAAGAAACAGAGCTTTCTACCAAAATACCTTCATACTGTAACAACAGACTAAGGAATGAGATATCTAATCTTTGAAACGGTCTTAAACTTTAGTAAGACATAAGCATAGTAAGTAGAATATTTATTACTTTAATAACATCTATTACTGCAATATTAATAGCCTTTTTTTATGACCAATAAACTACTTATTAACAGCTCTACAGCTGTGCAGTTGAATTATGAAAGAATTAACTTTGAGTTAGGCATTTTAATATAATTTATATTCCTGCAGATGTAAACCAGATTTGGGAGTCAAGGTGTTTTGACTTTTAAGTTCACTCAGTTTCATCTGAAAGTCTTGAAAATAGTCAATCATTTATTACAGCCTCTGCAGCACAAAACAACACTCCCTAAGTATTTTAAATGTTTCCATGGTATTGGAGTCTGCTTCACTGCAAGTAAGTGAATTTCAGGAAATAGGACCAAGTCTAACCCACTTTGCCCAATGACAGGCGTGGGGCAATGGTGCCTTCCAGCTCCCTGCTCCAGAGCTTGTCCTGTGTTGCTCCAGGGCTGGCTGCAGGCTGGCTCACATGGTTCTGCTTCTTCACTGCAAAGAAGCCTGAACTCAGGTTTAGCAAAAATAGAAATTCAGCTGCTGGCTATTGCAGGAAAAGTGGATTGACAAGTTCAGCAAGCTAAGTGGTCTGACAAATTCTGTTTTGCAGCTCTATTACAGGATTGGTAACCTCATCTAGGGGACGGGACACTGTCAGAAAAGGGTAATAGTTTAGAAAATGTTAGTAACCCTTCAGCCTTATGGTTAAATCATTGTACATCACTGCACTTGAGCGTGCAAAAGCCTGTGTTCTGGAACTACGACCTTTAATTTGCGTCCCCATCTTCCTCACTGTTTCTGTCATCTCCCCTTCCCATGTGTCCTGTTCTGCTCTATGTAGCATTGGAGGGTGATGGCAATAATGAAAGGCATTTATTAGTTAACCTGAGTGAAGTTAATGTGAAGCTAACATTTATTAGTTAACCTAAGTGAAGTTAACACTGCTAAAGAAGCAAGAGGCTAGATTTTAAACCTCAAGTCATTAAGCTCTCTGTTTCATATTTTGCTTCCACAGTTCATGTATTTTCATACATTAAAGCTGATCACTACAAAGAAATGTCAGCTAACTCAGTTATTAATAGATAAATCAATTCTATCTACATCATCATGTTGCTTCATCGCCAGCAATACTGTTGAGCTAGGAATGTATCACCCTGAAAGTGCTCTAAATGCCCTGCTGATTCCTATCTTAGAGAAATATGAATTAGAGACACTTCTCCAACAACGTCATACAGCAGCATTCTTCAGCAGCCTGACATATGAGGATATCCAATCATCTGTGCTTTTCTAAGTATGAAATACCTGTGTGTATGCATGTGTGCATGCAGCAGAGGGCAGTTTGCATGGTTTTTCAATGTTTTGCCTAGTATATGTTCACCCTGAAGGAGAGACAGCCATTTGAAAACACTGTGGAAAGTCATTTTGCTTTAAGTGTTTGCTGAAACAATGAATCATTTTGTTTTACAGTAGCACCTAAATGTGTTTGACAACATCCAATAAATCCTAATGTTTGCAGTCTAGGAATAAAAGGAAAGGAGCAGAATAAAATAGCACCTATATTTCAGTGGGTTTATATTGGCAGTATTGGAGAGAAACTTAGGGGAACAGGAATGAACAGAAATGACTCGGTGTACCAAGAAGTTATACAATGGAAAGAAATAAATAAATTAAAGGAGCTGAACCTGGGAGCAGATCTGATTTTAAAATTAGAAGAGACAGAAAATCTAAGTAGCAGGGTGCAAATTTATAAAGATTGCTGAGGAAATAACTGTAATTTTGACTTTGACAAGGTAGAAAGGAGATGTCCAACAGTCAGATAATGTGCAATATAGCAACCATGTTTTTTCTGTGAGACAAAGATAAATGCAAGTATGCTGGAAAAGCTAGGAAAAAAGAAAGTTAACGCATTCAATGTATGAGATCCCCTATGAAAGGCTTTGGTTAAAATTTCATAAAAATAAATTTGATTTCATGCAGATCAGAGAATTGCTTTCTAATTTCAGCAGTAACAGTATTGTGTACTGGAGTGTATAGTCCAATGCTCTGAGCCTGTAAGTTGCTATTAACAGAGCAAGTAATTAAAATATTTAGA
>WEIS01073870.1:2393-14743 GCA_013389965.1 Todus mexicanus | reverse complement strand
GAATGACACTTTAGGTAAGCACTAAGACTTTGGCATAGAGAGCTCTGCAAAGGTACTGTTCAGGCTGCTGGAGCTACTGAAATACTCTGAGCAGGAGATTATTCCATCACTGCTGCGTTTCTGATGCTCTGGATCTTTTCCTGGATGGATACAGTGGCATTTCACAGTGGGGTCTGGTTCAGTGACCTTTTATTGGGTCATCAGTGCGTGGTTTATTCTCACTTTTCACGCAGTTGTGAAAGAAATGCTGCTGGCAGTTTGCAGGTAAGACTGCACTGCAGATGAATCTGCTGTGATGGGACTGCTGCAGTCCGTAGGGATGAATGTGTGACAGTCTCTAAAGCCAGGTAACTTTTCAAGTCTGGCTCGTGATACGGCGAAACGTGGTGAGGTATTTGTGTGGGCTTAGTTTAAATAGGTGGAGTATTGTTCATTCTCCTTGCTAAGGCATTTTGTATCTGTTTCAGGGGAAAATAAATAGCTTTAGAAATGTGGGCAAACTAGCACTGAATAGAAACAGTGTGAAGAAAACAGTAGTGTTTGCAAGCTGTCAGAGAAGCTTGCTTCCTTATTGATCCTCAGGGTTAGCAGAATGTGGCAGCCTATAGCAACAAAAGTGAACAAGCGCAGAAGAATATACAGGGTCTGATTAAAAATGGATTAAGTTGAATTCCAAAACCTCAGAAGGATATTTCTGTTGGGACTTTTTTTTTTTTTTTTTTTTTCTTAAAAGTTTTTTTAANTTTTTTTTTTTTTTTCCTTAACAGTGTTTCTAAACAATCTGGAGTGAATTAGGCCCCTACAATTGGAAATTTAATTTGAGGTCATCTTTAAATGAACTCTAAAAGCATTAGACTTTGTTTGGCCAGGCTCCCTGCTTTGGGCCTAAGCCCAGCATGTCATCTCCAAATCAGTTCCAAGGTCTCTTTCCAGCCCAAGCTACTATTGATTCTTTCTTTTTCCTTTTAACAAAAAAGTCATCTCTATGGTGATCACATCATATATCTTCATCAGTAAATCAGTCGAGTCAGTTCAGGACTGAAGGAAGCTGCTGCATGAGGATGTGCTGTGGCTCGTGTTTGGCAGAGGTGCAGCAGCTGGCACGTGTGCCGAGGTTGACCAATGTCCTCCTGGCGAGGCCACATCTTGGGCTCACAAGGCTATAGCTGCTTAGAAGTTGTGAAAAAAGGAGTACGTATACATGTTTTAGGCACCTGCCCTTCTCAATCTCAAATCTTGGAGACAGGCTGATTGACTTTTCGATTCACTTCCAAAGTGAAGTATGCTCCTGGAGAAAGAGCACTGCAGTTTGGTGGGTTTTGCTTCTGATGAGCTGGTGCATATTGGAGGCAGTGGAATGTGTGCTGGGTCACCTCTGCAGTGACAGGCTGTGACACACACGGCAGGAGGTCTCATTCTTGACCCAGCTGTTCCTCTCGTATTTCAGCAGAAGTCTTGTTTGATTCATTTGTGCGTGTTTCTGTCAAAAGAAGTAAATGCGAGATGACAGAGGATTGTAATACCGTGCGATGGTAGCAGTGCACACCAAGTATTCCCTTTTGAGAATCACCATGCTAAGCAACACATGGTCACAGTGGGTTGTTCTGTTGGATGTTTTTAATCACATTTTAAGCCTGTCTTACTCAAGTCATGGTGCATGGATCGTATCTTGAGTTGTTATTGAACGGACTTAATTTCTGTCCATACTTTAAACTGGTCAGTGGGTCCTACACACATTGTTTTAAATAAAGGTCATTAAAGGTGCTACTCTACATGCAGGTGGTCTCAGTGCTTCTGTTAAATGGCCAAAGTTCAGCAAGCATGTTGCATCATGGCATAATAGTGTATATGTTGTACTCAGTAATGCTTCACAGATGTGCTTTTCTCTCTAATAAGCTCTTCTTTTACAAACGGCAAGATAATGAGGCATTTTTTCCATTGGTGTCTTGGCATAATATATAGAGAGTGCCGAATGGTTTTGTGATAAGGCTGGAAGACTAAAGGTATTTGTGTAGTATGAGCTTTTACAGGCTTAGTTAAAATTTGTAAAGCAACATCTTTTTTCAGGTGAAAAATACTAATTTTTAGTGTAAGTTGTTATGGGAGCCCAATGGAAAATAACTATACATAAGGGACTGATGTGAATATAGTTTGAGTCAAGGCATATGAAATTAGAATAGATCTCTTAAAATAAAGGCCAGGTGGCAACACAAGCCAGAGCAATGATGCCCTGTGTGCTTCTAACTTACTTAGTGCAGTTACCAATAATTACCACATCCTTAAATGACCATATTGTATTCAGTAGTGTCAGTAAGGTCAATTCACAGTCATAGGATAAAAGAGGACACTCCGATAGCTCTTAATGTAGATCAGCATGAGAAGATTGATATTGACAAGGTGACCTCAGCTCCAAAGGGGCAGTTTGTTTTGAATGCCTGTAGTTTTTCTTGCTTATGATTGACAGCCTCAATGGTATGACTGTTTTCTCTCTTTTTGTGTCTCTTTTTTTTTTCCTTTCCTCCTTTTGTCCTAAAGAAGCACCAGAGTCCATGCTAGCTATTTCAAATAACACAGCAATAGTACAAGTAAGTAAAGACTAGTAACAATTTCTGTAGAAAGTTGCTGCACCCCAGTGCCCAATGTCCCCCAAGTGCCCTTTGATCGTTCTCTGAATGACCCCGGCTCTGTATTAATGTCTGGCATTCAGTTCCGCAATTAAAATGTGTGGCCTGACATCAGTTCCGAATTTGTCTTTCCTTCAATTTTTCATGTCCACCCAATTCATTCTTTTGTCCTCTTAACCTTCTCTGTGACAGATAACTGCGTGCTTTATTCTTCAGTTGCCATCAGTGGAAAGTTTGCATGCAATTTACTTATTCATTTCTCATGTTTTTCTGGGGGTTTTTTATTTGTTTTGTTTTGATGGTTTTGTTTGTTTTGGTTTGGGTTTTTTGTTTGCTTTTGTTTGTTTTTACATTGAGTTTTGTACTGCAAAGGATTTTAACTAATGTTCTGTAAGATTCGGAAGCATCCACACTCTTCTACTCCATGAGTTTCCTTGATTTGTTTGTTTGTTTTTTTCCCCAAGTGAAGTGATTGGAATGATACACGATATAAAATTTTTGGAGGAAGAACTGTGTGGTGTTGTTCTTTTGCCTGAGCACCACGTAGCTACATGCAAATCTCTAACTTTAGTGAACTAAATGTAGGCCATGAAGACTGTTCTCTGATGATATTGGGTGATTGAGAGTTCAGGCTTAGTGAGCGCTGTTGCTCTCCACAGAAAGAGGCAGCATTTTAAGTAAAATTAATATCTCAGGTATTTGACTGTTTGATAGTATGGAGGCAGGTTATGCTATTATGGCTTAAATAACCAATGCAACGATTCTGAGATGCGTGCAAGAGGAAGGCAAGTTATGAGTTTTGCAAACTTGTGAGAAAACACAGCTTTTTGTAGAGGGCTCTTTTATCCTCTAAGGAAGCTTAGGGTAGAATAATTATACTGCATTTCTTTCTACAGAATACGATGCTGCAACTGTAGAAAATGCTATTCATTAAATAAAATAAATTATACAAACAGAATGGCGCATTCTTCCCTCCCCCCCTTTTCTTTCTAAGCCTATTGGTTTGGTATAATACAGTTTGAAAAATACACGGTAAGAATCAAGGATGAGTTGGGTTGTGGGTTTTTTTTAATTTAGGTTTTGTTTGGGATTTTTCTTCCTTCTGAACATTTGCTTTACAAATATGGTGCAGCTCTGAAGCAATTCCAGGTGTAGAAGTCACTGTATTTACCTTAGCTAAATGGGTGGTGAAGGGACACTTGTTAGGAGAAAGATCTAGAAATATTGCTGCAGGAGCCGTACCTGATCCCACCTCTTGTGCACAGAGATGGGAAATGAGAGGAAGTGTCTTGGCAGATCTGGAGCTGGGGGAGCAGGCAGGCAGACCTCACATCTCCAGGTCCTTCTCCTGCTTCTCTGGTTGAGGTGCCCTTCCCCACACTAAACCTTTGGTGACCTCCCAGGCAGCAGCACCTGATGTGTTCAAGTCCATGAAAAAATGGAATAAATGTTGTAAAGAGTGAAGACCAGGCAAATGTAACTCTTTAACAGTATTATTATACACCGAGAGAATTCTTTTTTTCAATATTCAGAAAATACTTTGCCTTACTAAAGCTTTTATGCCAGGAAAGAGGAGGCATTTCTTCAACTAACTTTTACTCTCTGTTCTGATTTCCTGTTAGTCAAATCATTGGCATGTTTGGGGTGAAAAAAAAGGAAACAAAACTTAACCAGGAAAAACCCCCTGCTACTTTGGCCAGCTTCTAAAAATAAGTTAATGAATGATGCATTTGTAACAAGTTTACATTGATTTTTAATTTTTTTTCTTGGATATTAAGATTAATTCTCCCTAGAGTGTAGTAAATCTGAGGTGGAAACAGGCCAGCGTACACTCATCTATTGCCTCTTGGGAAATGGCATTTTCAGAGTGATGGCTGGCCTAGAGACTCTCACCATAAGCCTGAACCTCTCCTTCAGAACAAGTTTAACGTTTAATTGTAACCGCTACATTTTTGGTCTCTGGACCAGTAAACTCATCTCACATTTTGTTGAGGTTCAGCCCTATTTGTTGAGAGAAGCATAGTACTTATGAAGCTGCACATCCTGGCTTGCAAGAAACACGTGTATGTGCACGACTCCAGAGTGAGCAGTGTGCTCAGCAGAATGGGAGAGAGGTGTTTTTGTCAGTTTGAGAAATGGCTCTGGTGGGTTCTCAGTGATGGGTTTTGGATGAGCGAGTGGATGTTGCTGAGCACAGCCTCACTTCATGCTATCCCTATTTGAAGGAATGTGGTTTTGTATTCACCTGCGCAATACGGGTTTGCTGAAATATTTATTTTAGCTGATCTCTGTTTAAAGTGTTGTTTTAACCTTAACACCCTTCATTGTATCTATTGTAGCTTTTTGATTTGGACATGGAAACAGTCTGCTTCTGTATGTCCCAGGCTTCAGTGAACTCCCATTCTGCTCTCTGGCCTTTGGGTAAAGCTCTTGGGTAAGTGCCTGCCGGGCTTGCCTGGGAAGGGTGTTTCTGTGTAACAGGCTGAAAGCCTCGGCTAGCTCTACACATTCCCTATAAAGAGCTTGAGAGCTGGATTGCAGCTGGTTTACTACTGATTGTTAGTGTTTAAAATCCTCTCCATCTTCCTAAATTGTCTCCATTACAAATGTTAGCACAAATAGATGTGATACGCCTAAAATCCATGGCTTGTTACAGGACACAGTATTAGGCATTGTCTATGATACTCAGCAATCATAGTGCTGATGACACAATTTCTGCTAAAGATGTTTACCCTTAGTAGTGTTTCATCAGTGAGGATGTCACGTTTCCTATCCTGTTAGGAAATCTGTTGGAAGCACGGCAAAGGGGCCATACTTCTCAGAGCAGCAGTTAAGTAATTGCTACAGCCTTACTGTAATCGCAGGCTGCTTTCTTAAGCTGTGATCTTAGGGCAGAGGAGTGCTATGACAATGCAAGTGTGCTGCTTCGTTCGAGTCCCTTCCTCCCCCCTGTGTTAAGAAAGGGGGAAATGTTGTTGATAATTTAAACTCTTTGACTTTATCTTGGATTGGTTGCCGAAGCCCTGAATGTCTGTTCCCCTGCTACCCTGCAAATGGGATCAGTAGGCTGGATGGGCGCTGGATGCACACATGGTATGTTAGCAGCACTGTTTCTCATTTTACTGCCCTGAACCTCTAACCCCCTGTCAGGCCACCGTTGACAGCAACAAAGACCCGGTTTGAGTTTTAGAGGTCGCCAACAACTGCTGGTTTAAACTCCACCCAGAAAAAATGGAGCTAATTGCCCTTGTGTTGAACAAGCTGCTCTTTGCCAAGTAACGTAATAAAGTAATGCCTTATTGAAGGGGAGAAAGGAGGGGACATCAGGAAGGAAATCGGGTTTGCACACGCTTAAACAGGCTTCTTCTTTCCCCAGATGGTGCTGTTACATGAATTTCCCCTCTCTGGTGCCTGGGGAGGCATCAGACAGTTGCTGCTCATCCTGCAGTAGGGGCTACTCGCAGCCCAGCATGTCTGGGTGCTCCTTCGCCACTGCTGCAAGTGGCGCAGCACCGAGAGAGGTTATCTTCAGCATGTGTGGAGCTGTTGCCTAGAGCAGGAAGACTTTCCAGGGTCTTTTTGTAGCTCCTGTTTCATGGTCGTGTGAATCAGTCACGGTCAAGACAAGAGAAGTCAGGCTGATTTCTTTCTGTGAGATCAAAGTGTCTGTTGACCTCCTGAGCACTGGAAGGTAGACCGAGAAATGCTCTGCGTGTAGGTTATATATACTAGCAATTTATTTTTTTGGCTATTACTTTGGCTAATGCTAGGTTTTCTTGAGCAGGCATATGAGCCAGGTGTTTTTTTTCTGTGAAGTGTAACTTCACCCATTGAGCTTGTTACTGCTCTTTGTTTTGCTTGCTTGTGAGGCGTGAATCCAGAGCATCTACCTGCTGAAGCATGTCCCTGGTCAGCTGGATTAAAGTGCAAAAGGGACTGAATGAAGTAATCTTTTTATTTTGTGCTCTGGTAAGGAAACCCACGATATGAAAGAACATATATTAGTCATGAAGAATGGCCAAAGGCAGGAAGGGCAGCTGAGCCGGGCTTGTGCCCCAGGCAAGCCCTTGCATGCGGAGCTCTCCTGACTGAGCCCAACTTCCACCTCATGACCTTTGCTCTCTCTGGCTTCCATCATTGTACCGGGATGCTCTGTGTTTTACTGGTTATGGGGTGTGATTCCTGTTTGTCATATTACTGGAGAAGTGGTAGAGATTTACTTAATTCTTGCAAATACTACTGAAGTAAAATAGGACTGGAGAGCTTCTGTTGTCTAAAAGATCCTGGTGCTTACACTGAAGATAGTAGAAAGCACATGTGATCCATGAGTTCTAGCATTTTTAGTGTATTTCTTTACTAAGGCAGAGGATTTGACCTTTCTGGCTTGTTAGAAAAGCCACAACTGATATTTTTTTCCAACGAAGTTGATGCAAATATTGGCAGGAAGGGTAGAAAAAGTATAAACCACTTTTAATTCATTCCCACAAAAAAGAATTGATATATTTCAGTCTCTAGAAACTCCATTATAACTTTATTTCTGCAATCAAATAGCAAGCGTATCTTCTAAACACATTCTTTGTTCTCAGTGCTTTTCAATAGTTTTGCATGGAGTGTGGTTGTGTGTTGGTAATGAGTATTAGAAAAGGAATGGAAAAAAGATGTGCTCTACACTGGCAACTAAATATGAGATGTCTATGAATTTATAGTTTGAGTCCATTATGGACTTAATTGTTCCTCAATGGTATTTAAAAAAAAAAAAAAGCTGCTTTTAATTTACCTGAGCAATTTGATTATCCTGAGCTGGAGCAGAAAAGTCTATTACAAAGGTATTCTTCTCACTCTGCTGGATTTAAATAGGTGTTGAAGCTGATGTTTTTCTAAAGAGGGCTTCAGACCACAAGGTTTTTTGCCTTTGACCTTAGGGTGCACAGAGCGAACCCATACTGAGTGTGTGTGCTGTCACAGTGCTGAGACACCCAGCTTTCAGTTGTGCTTGCCAAGTCATAGCTCGTCGCTGTCTGAGGCCGTTCCTGTTCACTGAGGACATGTTGCACGCCTTTGTTACCCTGCAACAAGACGTTTTGCCTTTTCTGCATAGCAATGTTATAACTGGAAAACATTATGTGGATTGTTTTGTTTTGCCTGTTGTCACATTTTGGGGTCAGGGCACCCCTCAAATCTGCACCAGAACGCTCTCTCCCCCCCCCCACCCAAAAAGGGAAGAAAGGAAATAAAGGAGAGAGACTTATCGATTAGGAAAGGAAACTAGAACAGCTTTACTAGAACATGAAAATGAAAATAATAATAGCAGTAATAATAAAAGGTAAATATATACAAATCTGTACAAAACTAGTATGGAACACAACCCCCCCCGATGGTAACTCCGTCCCTGTCCCCACTGATGCTGTGGAAGGGCCCAGCAGCAGCCGGGAACCGGGAGCTGGATTCAGGGATGCGGCCCAGAACCTGGGGCCCAGCCAAGGCCTGAGCCGGGGGCTGAGACCGGGGCCGGAGGCCTCAGGGCAAAGCTGAAGCTGCCAAGGCCAAACCCAGCGAGGAAGAGTCCCGAAGCCCAGAGAGCAGCTCGAGCTCAGGGAAACGGAAGACCAAGGGCAAAATGGTGAAAAGGCCAAGAGAATGAGACCCTCGTGATCCCTCAGCTTTATACCGACTATGACGTATATGGGATGGGATCCCTCGCTGGTTAATTTAGGGTCAGCTGTCCTGTTTGCTCCTCCCTGAAGGTGCAGCCTTTCCTTTTCTGCACCCCCCAGTGTGGTACACAAAATCCAGCAGTGCCCTTGGTTTGCATACCAATCCTTGGTACTAACTCTAAACATGGACCGTTCTCACTGCTAGAAGCAGACTCTGTCTGCAAAAACATGCTGCTAACTTCAGACAGACTTAGCAGAAAAGTAAAAATCATAGAACACAAATGTTCTGTTTTAACCCAAACCAGGACACCAGTTTATTTTCCCACAGAAAGGGACCTGGGGGTTTTAGTCAATAGCTGGCTGAACACAAGCCAGCAGCGTGTCCAGGCCAAGAAGACCAACAGCATCTTGGCTTGTATCGGACATAGCGTGGCCAGCAGGACTAGGGAAGTGATCATCCCCCTGTACTTGACACTGGTGAGGAGGCCACATCTCAAATCCTGGGTTCAGTTTTGGGCCCTTTGCCACAAGAAAGCCCTTGAGGTGCTGGAGCATGTCCCAAGAAGGGCAAGGAAGCTGGGGAAGGGTCTAGAGCCCAAGTCTTATGAGGAGCAACTAAGGGAACTGAGACTGTTCTGCCTGGAGCAAAGGAGGTTCAGGGGAGATCTTATCACTCTACCACCACCTGAAAGGAGGTTGTAGACAGGTAGGGGTTGGTCTGGTCTCCTATGTAACAAGTGATGGGACAAGAGGAAATGACCTTAAATTGCAGCAGGGGATTTTTTTTTTTTCCATTTGCAGTAATATTTTTTTAATTGTAGTTATAGGTAGATACTAAAAGTTACAGTAATTGTCTGAAGTTCATAGCTGGGATATTTTCCTGCCATTTTCAAAAGACACCTGACATTTCCTTTTGAGCTTGTGTTTCAAAACTGAGTAAAGCTCAGAGGGCTTTTTCTTGCTGCGGTATTAATTTAAATTTTGAAGAAAGCCAAGGTATCAAATGTTGACCTGACCTAGAGACAATATTGACACTGGAATTAGAAACTTTACTGGTTAAGGTGCAGGATGAGAACAGAAATCTCTTACCCAGGGTGCACTGAGAGCTTCTTAGAGGCAGCTTGAGGCTAATGCAAAGAGACAGCTTGTCTGGGTTAATACCAGCTGGGGAAAGACTGCAAAACCATAAGGGAAGAGGATGCAGAATGTCTTTTGAAATTTTATTAGGCTTCGGGGATCTAGTCTCTGTTCTATAACGTATAGCAAAGTGATTCATAGTCTTGTAGTAAGACAGTAATACAGAGGAGTAGTAAGCCTCTCCCCCTTCCAAACTTAAAGCTATCCATGACCTGTTGCATGTTCAGTTTGTTGTACTTCACTAATTTCCTTAACTATGCCTGACATTGTGACCAGCCAAGTCCTAGACAATTCTGTGACTTCATCTGTTGGACATGTGGTGACTTCTAGATTCTGTTTATTTTTAGCTTTTTCAAAAAAGTCACTATTCCAGTTTCTTCTGCAGTACGGACTGTTGGATATTTTGTGTTGCTTTGATTTTGTCTTTTAGAGCATGTAAGGGACACCTCTGGTCTTTTGAAAAGACTGAGTGGAAGGAGGTGGTAGCTGCTGCTTGTCATGATTTGTAAAGTGAACAACCTCTGGCAGCATCACTTGGTGCAAGCTTCATAGCCCAGTGGAAAGGGAAATGCCTAGCAGTAGGGTGATCCAGATTCTGCTGCTTGTTTTGTCAATATGGCTAGAGCAGTCCTGCTTCTTGGATTTTTTTCTCACTTGCTGTCTACCTGGTCACGTTTTGCTCCTCACTGGAGGTACTTATGACACTCAGCAATCCGAGTCCTCGGTTTTGTCTTCTCTTTCCCTGTTATTTTTCTGGAAGAGGTGAGACGCTTTCTATCTTGTTTGCTACTATACTGAAAACAATATAAAATGACTTAACAGTACTACGTGAGTATTGCATTAGAAGATCTTTTGGCTACCAATTATTCGTAGTGCAGTAATTATTAGGTAAAACTGATCTGTCTGAGGTCGCAAAGGGAGCAATAGAGCACATCTTTCCTGACACCCAGTCCAGTGACACAGCTGCTAATTCATGCAATTTCTACTCGAGTTCATTAAAAACCTTCTCCCACAGCTCTGCCTCCCTCAGCAGCCAAAAATTATCCTTTTAATAGAACAGAGGAGCTTCCTTTGGGACCTTAATTTCCCCTGTAGTGAAAGAATTTATCCAGCTGAGAGTACGTGCTACCTTTTGAAGTGCTGTTAAGCCTTTCTGACCTGAGAAATGAGAGGTGAGCTGAACTCATATCTAAGCTTGGAAAGCGCATCTAATACAGTCAGGGCATGAATGCCAGACACTTTTCATGTCTGAATGCTACAGATAAGGTGTTTTAAAAGTTTTCGGAGATGGAAACTCGATTTATTGTAACAAAAAAGATGTCCACTCCCTCTCCGAAGTCAACTAAATTCTTAAGTAGGACTACAGAATGGGAAAGTGATTCAGGTGTGATGTGTGTGCTTTTGGTGGTGTTTTTATTTGGGGTGTTGGTCTAGGGGACAGCAGGGACCATCATGGTCTAATCTGCTGTAGAAGTCAGTGATACAGAATGTCATCCTCTGATTTCTTCTACTGAGCCTATAATATTTGGCTGAGCGTATTTTTTAGGTAGATATCCATTCTGATCTATTTAAATTAGTCCCACATGAGGACTAACTCACCTTTTCATATGCCAAGTTTTTTCAACACTTAGCTACTAGTATTAATGCTAATAATTAAGAAATGGAGGTGTATGTACTGTCAGAAGAGAGCAAACATACTTCACTGCTACCAGGACGCTCAGAACACGAGCTAGCATGCCTTTTAGAAACAAACTAGATTATACTTATCCCTTGCTTCAGATAATGCACCGATTCAGAACTATTTAGAGTTCCACAATGTTAATTTATTTCCATGCTTGCGATGCTTCAAAAATCATTTTGGGGTGAGTTGAGGCTATTGAAAGTAGTTTCAGCACACATTGTTATTCACTAAAGATGAGTCCTGTATGTTTCTGGATGAAACCCTACGTGTGTTTTAAAAATCAGGGTTAAAGGCCTTTTTGTAGTGTAACTTATTAGCTATACAGCTATAGAAAAGACTGTGTTAGTGTTTTCAATTACATACAACAAAACTTGTAACAGAAATAGGTGTCAGATATATTCACATATTCAGCTTGACTCTGGATCATCTTAAACAATTTTGAAAACACAAGTGCGATTTTATATTCTATAGCCTTTTCTGAAGCTTTAATGGTAACAGTGAAAAAATGGTTGGTTATGTGTAATAAAATTTTCTGAGGATGCTTTTTTTTACTCCTTGGGATCAAACAGGTGGTTAGGGGGGTTTTTGAAGATTTTTTTAAACGTTCTGTTTTCTGTGAGATCTCAAAATAATGCTTTGAAAAGCTGCTACAGAAACTTATTTAGTTTCAGCTCTTAAAACTAACTGGGGCATTCTGCTGTCAGACTTGAGGCAATATTGCAGTATGGCATGTAAACAAACATCACAAGTGCTTGCAGGTGAAAGTGGCCAAGAAGTGGGAGAAGGAAATGAGGAAAGAAGAGTAAATCCTCTCATTCCTGCAGATGTTTGAGACAATAGTACTTTAACAGACTGTTGTTCCCCTCTGTTTTGGGAGCAATCCCAGTGCTTGCAGGAACAGGAAACTTGGCAGTCACAGATGTCTCTTATTAGCGCACTGTATCTCTTAAACTTTGTCTCCTTTACCTCAGAGAGTGGCAAATTTGGGATATTTCTCAGAAACGAGGGACTCTCGGTGCCCTAGAAATTGGATTGAGTTAGAGCAATGTATATTTGTGTGTTTTGCTGCTACTCCTCCTCAAGGTATTCCCCATTAGATGATGTAAAATACCAATGGTTAATGATGTAAAAGACTACAGCTATCAAAAGCTCAAAGCCTGTCTTTTCCAGGTACCTTGAACTCGGGGACTGTGAAATGCATAGAAAATGGCATACAATTGCCAGTGATTGATACTTGCATCTCTCTTCTTCTTT